>VSMD01112412.1:0-41183 GCA_008750895.1 Mirza zaza
ATTCCTTACAATTAATCTCATTATGTAGATATGTGTGTGAAATACATGGATGGATGGATAGATAGATAGATAGATAGATAGATAGATAGATAGATAGATAGATATCCTAATGGTTCTATGTCTCTGAAGAACCTGGACTCATATACTCACTCAATCACTTCTTTTTCTCTTGCATTGTTTGTTCCAATGTGTGAGTCTCAGTGCATGGTCCCCTAAAAATAACCCTAAAGGAAATCCCAACCTTTGCTAGGTTTTGTCCAGGAATCTCTAAACATTGTGTAAAGTGATATAGCCATGCTTTTCAGGTGGAATTGAAAGGTTGAAGAAAGTATTTGGGGAAGAAAAAGCAAAGCTCTGATTTGATATTCTTTCATGGAGATACCCCACATTATACAGGTAACTTGAAGGGGCTCTAAAATTCCATGTGAAAAAACAAGAAACTGATCCACAGCATCCCACTTTAAGAAACAGTATCAGAGGCCGGGTGTGGTGGCTCACACCTGTAATCCTAGCACTCTGGGAGGCCGAGGCAGGCGGATCGCTCGAGGTCAGGAGTCCGAAACCAGCCTGAGCAAGAGCGAGACCCTGTCTCTACTAAAAAGGAAAGAAATTAATTGACCAACTAAAAAAATATATAGAAAAAATTAGCCGGGCATGGTGGCGCATGCCTGTAGTCCCAGCTACTCGGGAGGCTGAGGCAGGAGGATCCCTTGAGCCCAAGAGTTTGAGGTTGCTGTGAGCTAGGCTGATGCCATGGCACTCACTCTAGCCTGGGCAACAAAGAGAGACTCTGTCTCAAAATAAATAAATAAATAACAGTATCAGTATCATAAAGAGAGATTTAAAACTACAAAGCAGAGGAGGAGATTAAAGAACATTTTAGAAGTCAAGAGAGATGTATGTGATGAGGGCACTTCACCTCCATAGTGTTCTTTTCAAACAACTATAACCTCTGTCTAAACATAAGAAAATATCCGACAAACCCAAATTGATGAACACTCTGCAAAATACTTGACCCGATCTTGTTAGAAAGAATCAAGGTCATTAGAAACAAGGAAAGACTAAGAAGCTATCATACGGTGGGGGAGACTAAGACATGACAACTAAGTGCAACATGGAGTCTTGAAAAAGCAAAAGGACATTAGTGGAAAACTCATGTGAAATCTGAATCTCTGTAGTTTAGTTAATAGTATCATGCAATCTTCATTTTTTAGTTTTGATAAATATACTCTGATTGTGTAAGATGTTAACATTACCAGAAGCTAGGTAAAGGGTACAGGGCAACTCTCTGTAGTACTGTTGCGACACTTCAGTTAACCTCAAATTATTTCAAAATAAAAAGTTTAAAAAATAAAAGCAACAGAGAAATTTTTCTTTCATGGGAATAGACTGGGGTGGGGACTTTTGTTCACGTGGTTTCAAAGTAATCCAAATTTAATGTGTGTCATTTGCCCATAGCTTTTTCATTCCGACTTTAAAAACAAAAGCCAAAATACTTTAGGAAAAGCTGAGTTATCAAATCCATCAGGGGAAAGGAGAGGCAAAGATTTGGGAGAGGCTGGATAAAGGAAAGAAAGTGTAGAAAGGCAGAATCACTTCCTGGAGTCTGCTGCTGATATTAGCAGCAAAACAATAATAAAATAGCCACGAGAAATTAGTCATATGCCAAAACTGAGATTGTCAATTTATTCTCAGGGTTGTAAGATGTTTTTCCTTGGCAGAGGGAAATTACACTGCTGGGGAAATGAAATGATCCATCCTCCCCAGCCAGGGGTGGATGATGATCCATCCTCCCCAGCCAGTAGACAGCCTTAGGTATTCTTCACCCTACCATCAAAGGGTGACTTAATTATCCCAACAATTTACATGGCAAATTGCCATTTTCTCACCCAACATCTGACAAGTGAAGGAACACAGAGCAAACTACATTCAGCTACACGATAGCAAAGAACAATGATTTTAACACAGCGGGCTGCACAACATGCTTCTCCATCACGCCTTCCAGTCTTGAAGCATAAACCTCCCATTCAATAATCTCTGAATCCATAGTCACGGCTGCAAATTGCCAGTGGTGTCAGGGAAACAGAATCTAATATCACTACAGCCCACAGGATTAGGACATCTTTATAATGTAAAGCGAAGGCACTGCCATCTACATGCAATTGCTGGTTTTTGAAGGAGTAATATGATAAACAATGCTCATAAATTTGTCATTTGGAAATCATGACTCATTTCTCCATAAGAGGAAGATGGTACAAAATATAATGAGAACTCAAATCTAATCAAGAAAAATATTAGCCAGATTCAAATTGAAAAAGACAATGAACAAAACAATGGCCTGTGCTCTTCAAGAAATGCCAAGGTCAAGGAACACAAAGAAAGGCGGAAGGGCTAGTCCTGATCAAAGGACAGCAAAAAGAATGACAACTACATGCCAAGTGGGACTATCTGGATCCTAGACAGGGAGAGAAAAAGTATAAAGGACATTTGATGAAATTTGAGTAAGGACGATGGATTAAATAACATCATAATAACGTTGAATTTTCAGGATATTATGACTGTACACCCTTATTAGGAAACACATACCTACTAAAGTAGTTAGTGGGAAAGGGGCACAATGTCTCCATCATGCTCTCAAATGTTTACAGGAGAAATGCGTGTGTGTGTGTGTAAATATATACATACTTACACACAGAGAGAGAAACAGAGACAGAAAGACAAAGAACACCAGGAAGCAAATGGGGTGAAATGTAAACAGTAAATTTGGCTAAGGTTCTGCAGGAGTTCCTTGTACTATTCTTGCACAATTTTTCCTAGTTGAAAATTACATCAAAGTAAAATCTTTAAAAAATATAATGATTTTGGAACTAGAGGGTGGTTGCACCACATCGTGAATGTACTAAATGAGCGGTTTACTTTAAAATGGCTAATTTTATATGATGTGAATTTCACCTCAATAAGAATGAAAATAATAACGAGAGCCCCAGGGGACTCTCCAGAATCCGTAATTCCAGGGCCCACAGCTGCCCAAACTCAAAATGGGGCCAAGTGGCAGACAAAACTGTCAGATGGCAGGCCATCAGCGTGCCCAGCGGCCACAGGAGCACCTACCTGAAACAGGGTCCACGCCTTCTGCTGAGAACCGCCCCGGAACCCCTCCAAGCCCCTGCTCACCCCGGCCCCAGGATAAGCTGCTGAGAGCAAGGACCCCCGTCTCTACCTGTCAAGGCGGGTTTCGCCAAAGCTGCTGTCTCTGTGCGGTACTCCCAGCTGACTCCTCACAATTTAAATAATCTGCCATCACGCAAAGCAGCTCTATCCTGTACTTTTCAGATTGGATTACCTTAGAGTCTTCCTGCATCACCCAGGATTGACAAAACACAGCCCTAGTTATGGAAACAAGAGGCCAATTCATACAAATCCAATGGGGAGGTATATATAAAGACCACTATAACAGGGTATAATGCCACATTCTACGTGAAAAGAAGTTTTCAATAAATAATTGTTGGATGAAAGAAAGCAAGACTGTACTACAATCTTCGTGTTACACATGAGTATGTGATGCACAGAGAAGTTAAGTGATTTGTCCAAGGTCACACATATAGTTCAAGCGCCTAAACTGGGGTTTGAGCACAGGTTTGAACAGTGACTCTGGAGGGCCATGGTCAGTGCTATACCATAAACCATACCCTCCAATGACTGCCCTGTTTCTTTGGGGAAAAAAAAAGAAGTTTAACTTGTAGCTGAGACAGGTGTTGTTGAGCACTGCTGCCCTAGCAAAGGGAATAGCTATTCTCTCAGTGGAGAAAACGACTCTAAATACACATAAAACAGCTTCTTATAAATATTTTAAATGTGTATGCCAACATGTAAGGTTTATTTCCTCCCTCTCGTCGCCCCACGCTCAAAAAAAAAATTATAAACTGATTTGCATCTGTTTCGCCCAAAATTGGGTCATCAAGCTTGGAAGGGAAGAGATGGCAGGCTCAGGGCTTGGGTGAGCTGCTCACTGTCCCAGGCTCTCCAAGTCCAGAGCCATGTGAAGGTGCTGCCCCCTGGTGGTAACTTGCGGCAATTAGCTCAGCACAGTGAAGACGGGCGTTCCACACCCTTCACCATCTGATTAACATTGGCAAAGAGTTTTACACATTGGCAAATACGGTAGGTTAGATTCAAAGCAATTACTATAACAATCCCATACCCACTCCGGTGCACTTAAACGTGCTCTTGAGACAGAAAGAGGTAGCAGAACAGCTCTCGGCACTTACAAATGACATCCCTCCTGTGCTTTCATGGTGGGAAAAGGTTAAAAATGACAAAATAGGAAAGTAAATAAACCATGCTTAACCTCTACAAGCACTTTTTCATTTGCATCCCTGCATTCTCTTAACCTTTCATTTCAGACAAATGCAGTATGGTTTAGTGCAAAAAAAAAAACAAAAAACCACCAAAAACCCAGAGGCTTAAAAATAAGACAAAAGTATCACTGAATTTTGGTATCTCCTTACTATCTGTGAACCTCAGTAGAGTATTTTCAGATATAAGATAAGGGGCAAAAACATCTATTTTCACCAGTTAGTTATAAATGAGAAAAGTGCGTCAAACACCCAGGAGGGGCCCTCGCATATGATAGTAAGTACACAAAAAGTTTTTAGTTCCTTTTCCCCTAGGGCTGCAGATCCATAAACAGGGCTCAGACCTCGGCTACTCTTCTCCCCTTTTTTTCCCCACAGAAACGTCAAAAAGGACTAATGCACAGACACTAGTTTTAGAATGCAAAGAGCAAGATGCATGTTGTAAAAGTGATCAGCGTGTTGACACGTAAGTATGGAACAATTTTAAAAGGGAACAGTTTCGGAACATACACCCAGAAAGCTTCCCAGAAGAACTAATGAAGGAATTACAGCTGCTGAAGAGGAAGATGCTACAGCACAGAAGTAGGCGGAGGAAGGAGGAAGAACTCTCCTAGAGTTCATGTTTACAGTGATTAAATACATGATGCAAAAATAAAACCCTACTACAAAGAAAAATAGTAAAGATTCTCCCAGTATACTTGGTAAATTAAATTGTTTCAGTAATTAATGTGATTCCTTATAAATCGCCCCTAAAGCATTTGCAATAAAGACATAACATGAAAAGAAAAAGGGCAGGAGGAGAACGCTAGGAACCGAGAGACTTAAGCTTTGTTCTGTCCCTACACGTTCACTCAACTCCTATCAGGGAAAGAGATAAGACAGATTTAGAAGCTGATCTCCTATTACTCAGAGCCCAGTAGAGGAGAGAGATAAATAAGGAGATAGACTGAAATTTTCTCGATAAAGAGCAACAGTACAGATGTGTGCAAAGTATACAAGTAGCAGGAAAGAGAGATGAGTCAAGTCAAGTACTATTCTATATATTCCCCAGCTCACTACTTACATCCTGGAACTTATGGTGTTTACCTCAAGGTGAAAGAGAGTAAGGTTTAGAAGATAAAAAGATGGAGAGAACTGCACTATCTGCTTCTATTTCATTAGTAAAAGTGTAATAAAATAAGGGGCAGATACTTTATCTTTATCCTTATATGTAATAATAATAGCTTACATTTACAGAAGATCTATTCATATTGGGAATTTCAGAAATTGTATTTTTCATTTCTAGAAATTCCACTTGGTTCTTTCCTACCACTTGCAATTTCTCTATTGAGACTTCTCATTTCTCTGCTAAGATTTTCACTCATTGAAAACACGGTTTGTTATTTTCACTGGGGACAGTTACCATGGTCATTTTAAACCTGTTGTCTGTTAGTTTCAACATGTGGTTCATGCGGGAGTTGGATTTGATTGATTTTCCTTTGTCATCATTCTCCACAGTCAGGGAATTTGGGATTATATTCCAGACATTATGAATATTAAGTTATGGAGATTCTGGATTGGTTTTTCTTTTCTTCAGTGAATATTATTTCCTTTGTCTTAGTAGATAATTTTATTGTCTGTGCTTAAACTGCAAACTATTTCTGGGCCTGCAGCTCTGGTCTCAGTTGAGATCTTTTGTCTAAAGCTGGGTTGCTTTGAGTTGGCTCCATGCATGTGTTATTCAGAGTGCAAGATGTGGGTAGATAGGGTTTGCGGATACCCTCTCTGGCTACCTTCATGGTCTGGCTCTCGGCACTGATGCTACAACTGCAAACACCTGTCAATATGGGTTCCTATGAATTGCTCTATATGGTGAAGGGAAAAAAACTACAAGCCATACTTTCCATGAGATAAAATTATTGCAAACCAAGGCTAAAAGATCCACCCACATCAACCTGCTTTGGCTGGAATCTTTTAATACATTAAAAAATGCCATCACAAATTACTTGATCACTATCTTTTCTTCTCCTGTTCTACATATTTGACCAATCTTCATATCTATTAAATAAGAAATCACAATATACAAAGAGTTTCTCTATTATAGCAAGGTGGAAACAGAGTAAGGGCTAATGTGAAACATTTTCCATTTCTTCTCCCATCATATTATTAAAAACTTTCTTAAGGAGTGGGGTTATTCTGAATGAAATCTGACAGCCTAAAGGCAAAGAACTTACATCTTACGTTGAATTTGTGGTCAATCTTTATTTTTAGCACAGCAGCAGCCAACTAGAGTTTTAAAATAGAAACCATTTCTATACTTTTTTGAGAGATTATGATGGAATTTGATACTGGGCACAGAATATATAATAGGAAGGTCTAACTGTTACCATTTATAAAAATGAAAGCTTTAATATTACTTATTCTTTCCATTTACTACTTGTTAAAATAATACTGTGCTTTAATTATTAAAAAGTAAACGAATAGTCCTGAAAAAATAGTAAGTATTTATGTGATATCCAAGTTCCAAACAAAGGCCCACTTATTGGGCAGGGAGTTGTGGGCAAGCTAATCATATCATTCTATGCACATCCTTTTGTTGGACAAACAGTACTGCAAACAACATAGAAGGACCACATAACCCTGGGCGTGCTTGATTAGGCCATGATAGTCATCAACTTCAGATAGACTTTTCCATCCATAATTTGAAGGACATTTCTTGGAGATGGTTTCTATAATTCCATGTATTAATAGCATAAAATAGGAATAAATTTAAAAGAAGTACAAAATTAAATACTTCAAAAACAACTAGAAAACATTGTAGAAGGAAATTAAAGAAGACCTAAATAAGTGAACAAGTATTCCACATTCATGAATTGAAGGGCTTAATATTGTTAAGATGGTAACACTCCTTCCAAATTCATCTACAGATTCAATGCAATCCAAGAATAACTCAGCTGACTTCTTTGTAAAAACTGACAAGATGATCCTAAAATTCATATGGAAATTCAAGAGACCCAACATACCCAAAAATATCTTCAAAAAAGAACAAAAGTAGAGGACCCACACTTTCTTTTTTTTATTATTTTATTTTATTTATTTAATTTTTTTTTTTAGAGACAGAGTCTCACTTTGTTGCCCAGGCTAGAGTGAGTGCCGTGGCATCAGCCTAGCTCACAGCAACCTCAATCTCCTGGGCTCAAGCGATCCTACTGCCTCAGCCTCCCAAGTAGCTGGGACTACAGGCATGTGCCACCATGCCCAGCTAATATTTTGTATATAGATATTTTAGTTGGTCAATTAATTTCTTTCTATTTTTAATAGAGACGGGATCTCACTCAGGCTGGTTTTGAACTCCTGACCTCGAGCAATCCGTCCACCTCGGCCTCCCACAGTGCTAGGATTACAGGCGTGAGCCACCATGCCCAGCAGACCCACACTTTCTGACTTCAAAACTTACTACAAAGTTACCACAATCAAGAAAGTGTAGACCTAGCTTAAGAATAAACATATATCAATAGAATAGAATTAAGAATCCAGAAAAAGCTTTTCCACCTATAGTCAATTGATTTTTTGGCAAGGTTTGCATGACAATTTAATGAGGAAGGAATATTTTCCAACAAATGGTGCTGAGACAACTGCATATCCACATGCAAAAAGTGATGTTAGATCTCTTCCTTATGCCATATGTAATTAACTCAAAGTGGATCAAAGAACTAAATACAAGAGCTGAAACTATAAAACTCTTAGAAGAAAACATAGGTGTACTCTTTGTGACCTTGGATTTGGCAATGATTTCTTGGATATGACACCAAAAGCATGAGCAACAAAAGAAAAAAAAAACAGATAAACTATACATCATCAAATTTACAAACTTTTATGCTTCAAAAGATTCTACCAAGAAAGCGAGAAGACAATCCACATAATGTGAGAAAAATTTTGTAAGTCATATCTGATAAAGGACTTGTATATAGAATATATACAGAACTGTTACAACTCAATGATAAAAAGAAAAAT
This sequence comes from Mirza zaza, assembly GCA_008750895.1. NCBI lineage: Eukaryota > Metazoa > Chordata > Mammalia > Primates > Cheirogaleidae > Mirza > Mirza zaza. The sequence goes on from VSMD01112412.1 coordinate 8,349, forward strand.
AGCCCAATTAAAAAATGGGCAATGGATCTGAAAAGACATTTCTTCAAATAAGATATAGGAATGACCAATAAACACAAGAAAAGATGCTCCATATCTTTAGCCATCTGGAAGATGCAAATCAAAACCACAATGAGATACCTCTTTACTCCCAATAAGATAGCTATAAAGCAAAAAATCAGATAATAAGCATTGATGAGGATGTAAAGAAATTGCATTCCTTATAAGCTACTGGGGAGAATATAAGTTGGGGCAAGTACTTTGGAAAAGTCTGGCATTTCCTCAAATGGTTAAGCAGAGAGTTAGCATATGATCCAACCATTGTACTCTTAGGTATAGAAAAAATAAAAATGAAACATATAAAAACTTGTATACAAATGTTCATAGTGAGAATACTCATAGTAACTAAAAACTGCAAACAACACAAACACTCATCAACTGATAGATCAATAAAATGTGGCACTATGTGTGTGTATTTATATATTAAATATATATCATAGGATATAATTCGGCAATACAAAGAAATGACAATGAAGTACTGACATGACACAAAATCGATGAGCCTTGAAAACATCATGCTAAGTAAAAGAAGTGAGTAACAAAAGACCACATATTGCATGATTTCACTTCTAGGAAATATCTGGAATAGACAAATATATAGAGACAGTAGACTAGTGGTTGCCTAAGGCAGGGGAGATGAGCAGATTGGTGGTGACAGCTAAGAGGTCTTGTTAGGATAATGAAAATGTTCTAAAATCTTGTTGGTGATGGTTGCACAACTCCATGAATATACTCAAAGCATCAAAATGTACATTTTAAATGAGTGAATTATATGGTATATAAACTATGGATCAATAAAACTGTTAAAATATGAGAATTATTTTCTCACTTTCATGAATTTTATAAAAGTGATTACATAAAACTGCCCAATTCACCTCAATTCTTCTAAAAACATATTACATTTTAGCACAGTGCCTTGAGTAACTTTGTTTACTACAGATATAATAATAATCAGTTTTTCTTTTATTGGTCATCTACCCCAAAGAAATTCTGACAGTTAAAAAAAAAATGACAGCAGAACCGCAGTAAATTGTATTACTCTAAGTACAGGGCTGTAGTGCACTGAAATGAGATGATTTGACTATTTCGGTTAAAAGAAAGAATGTGTTAGCTAATTTTTATGCAAAATAAAACTATTTAGCACTTGAATTCACAGTGACTGGGAAAGCACAAAAAAGAAAAACAAACAAAAAAAACCAAAACACTCATTCCTCAAGGGAACTCCCTGAGTATTAAGTTTCTGGAAGTTTCTGTCCCAGCCCAAATTGAGACATCTGAAGGACTCTAGTTAGTTACTGCTGGCAGGTCTTCTCAGTCGCATCATTTCTACTATGTTGAGACAAGAATCTCCTTTCAGAAATTTAAAAAGCAAAGTTATCAAAATCTTGTTTTCAATGGCAATTATAATCACTTGAACTTCAGAAACTAGAGACTACACACACATACACTATCTCCTCCGATCTCCAACAGCTTTGCAAAGCGGGTACGGTGTCCAAAATCACCATCACCACTCTGCAAACCAATTAGTTGAGATTCAAAGAATAAGAAATTAACCAAAAGCACTTGGGAAGGGCTGGGGACAATAATCCTGATGCCCTGGCATCAAATGACATTGATGAGATGTTTTATAAAGAGAACTGTATTACTCCACGATTCTTTGTTAAATGAGGTTGTACCTTATAATCATATTTTTAAAGGAGGAAAACTGCTTAACTCATAGACTGTGCTTCTTACTAGAAAGACACATTCACAGGCCAGTGGAGGAAGGTAAAAAAAAATAATAATAATAACAACTAAGAGCAAGAGAAAACTATAATAGGGAGACAAGAAGTGTGGCTATGAGGATATAGAGAAAAGGCACTTTAAGAGTATTTTTTCTTAACTGCAAAATTAGCAAAGACAAAATAAAAGTATTCAGTATTATTAAGGGTTCAGTCAAATGAACATTTTCTAAGGTTAATGGTAGGAGTGTATCAAAATCCTTAAAAACATAGCCAGATTAAAAAAAGGTAAAACTTGTGAGGGACAAGAGAACAGAATTCTTGGATGTGGCCCCTGTAGTCAAACCCACGATTGATCTATCTGCAAGAAGCTTCTAGGAGACTATACAGGAAAGACAGGTTTCATCATTAGTGAGTATAGCTTTTTTTTTTTTCTTTTTTTGGAGATTTCCATTAAGTTTCTAACAATTATCAATTGTTTTAGTCCTTCTCCTTCCTGAATTATAATTATATTATAAAATATACCTAATCCTCCACCAAGGAATTGCACCTCTAGAGATTAAGCAGTATGCAGGTTCACTATGGCATTGTACATAAGTTTTACAGTGCTAACAATATACACATTCAAAAATAAACAATTGTTTAAAAGAATTTGGTACATCATGTAGGGAATAGCATGCTGTTTTAATAATGGTGCTGGAATGTTTAAGTACATGAAAGAGATTCAAAATACATTACTATGCAACAAAAGAAATTTAAAAACTGCATAATGGGACAATGAGCAGACAGTGCAGGCACTACACACATCTTTAGAAGAATCAGACTTTTGACTTTGAAAAGACAGATGTAGATTCTAACATGAACATGAGTAGGAAAGAAAAGAATCCTTTTGAAAAACACTGGTTTCTGCAAGGCATTCCAAGAAATCCAAGTGATTTATGCAAAGAAGACATTTACCTAAACTCTGAACCTAATAAAAAATGAGTCTACATAACACATGCTATACAACTCAAGAAAGACACAGAGGGGGTTCATGGGAATCCGAGGACAGAGATTATGAACATTTATACTTACGGGAATTGCAGCTCAGAAGGTATGAGAGAAGAGCACTGTCTCAGGGCCACACGGGTATGTGACTGTGGTCATTCAAAGACGTGATCTCTACTCCCTACATGAAAACAGATCGCTACCTAACTTAAGTAAAGAACTCCCCAAAGAATAATAAGACACATTTCCAGGGAAGAATTCAGGGAATTTTTCTTAATAAAGTGCAGCTGAAACTTGAAAAAGAAAACAGAAAAATAAATTGCAGATTTTCTGGAATAAACCAAATACATGTTCAGCATGCCACAATTTATAAAGCACGTGCAAGTCTGAAGTCACAATGCTAAGTGAAAAATATTCACTTTATTATCAGTTTGGAATTTATGGATAAATTGAAATGTAAACTTCTATAAAAGCTGGAGGAATTTGTGTGGTTAAACAACCATGGACTATGAATCTTGCTACAACCAGGTAAAATCATCAGATTTCTAGAGACTTATTTTATTGTTTTGTCCTTTACCCACAAAAAAAAATGATGATATTTATCAGAAATTCTTATAGCAGATGAAAGAGCAGTAAATATCAATAGGTCCATATTTATAAACCACATTCAAGTGATAAAAAAAATCTGCAAAGTTTAAGACATGTGTAAGACAAACAGTATGCTAATGATAGACTAACGATCATAAAAAAAATTACTTTACTCCAAGGCAACACCTTTCATTTGTTCTGTAGGTTGTATGTATATTAGTCTCAGCTGAATATTAAGTAATACTAATATTACTTGATATTAAGTAATAATTGTCATTTAATAACCCTAGACTAATGTAGAAAAGAGAAGTCTCATTATGCTTTCTACAGGGGTATGTTTTGTATCAAAGTTTTGTAACCAGGACATGAAAAAAAGAAAACCATTCATACTGCTCTGTCAGATAAAGCTAAGCATATATTAACACAGCATAATAAACTCTATTCTGGCTTTTCACTTAGAAATCAGAAATAAAATTCATTTCAAAATTTAAAAATAATCTACATGATCACATTTTTATGAAAGCGTACTTACTTACATAAACATAGAAAATATCCGGACAGATATACATCAAAACCATAATAATGTTTTATTTATATGTGGAAGGATATGACTGATCTTTATCTAAATGATTTTGGTTGTATATATTTCTGAATATTCCACAATAAGAAGTACATTCTTCCTTCAGAATTAGAATAGTTTTTTTAAAAAATCAAGAATTCAAAGTAGTTACAAAAAATATGAACAAATACTTGCCTCATGGAAAGCAGAAAGAAGTATTTACAAATAAAAGGTATAAATAAACAACATTAAAAATAAGAGTTTCAAAAATATTTTTACATTTTGACCAGAGAGTCTATCAATCTGTCCTAAGGAAATAATCCTAAATGTGGACAAATAGCCAGGCACATATTTTCATGTAATATAAAAGACTGTGTAATATAAAACAACTCTGAATATACAAGAGGATGTTTAGATAAATTACGGTTCACCCACTCGATGAAATGCTATCCAGCCACTCCACGTGATGTTTATCAAAGTTTATTGATGGCATAAGGAAATATTAGGAAATCCAACAGAAAGTCCAATCCCAACTACATAAAGAAGAGAGTTCACAGAAAAAGCAGCGAGGGAAAGATGCTAAACAGTAGCAGCATTGGCCTATAAAAGGCACAATTATGAGCGATTTCTTGCGTATTTGCTTTACTTTTTCACAATTTCCTCTCCAAAGTTTTCACCATAGAGATGTATCACATCGATTAGCAGAAAGAAATATCGTTAAAAAGAGAGAGGAATACAAAACATTGCAGATGTGTGCTCAGACCAAAAGAGGAAATTTTTTTGTGGGGGATTTGAATTCAATCTGACAACTGTTCCCCAGGTTTGCACTACCTTGTAAAAAATGCAGAGGATTTCATGAGCACTTTGACCACTTTCCCCTTGTTTTCTAGGTGAGGAAGGTAAAAAATGAGAATGGTAAGGGAGGTGCAGGGAAGCCACAAACTTGCTTATCCATCCAAGGCCGCTGGCTCTCTCCTGCCGGCTGGTATTTTCACAGAAATCTCTTTAAAGATGGAGGTAATTTTTTTCCAACATGAAAACTGTTGGAAAACAAAGCTGTTATAATATAAGCACCATGCATTATCACCCAGGCATAAAAAACAAAATTGGTGCACTAATACCTCTTAAGATTAACCTGGATGGAACTGGAGGTCATTCTTCTAAGTGAAGTATCACAAGAATGGAAAAACAAACACCACGTGTTCTCACTATTAAATTGGAACTAATGGATCAACACTTAATGTGCACGTTTGGAAGTAACATTCACAGAAATCAAGCAGGTGGGGGATGGGCACACCTGTAACTTTGACTCAAATGGTACAAAAGAAATTTATGTAACCAAAATGTTTGTATTCTGAAATAAAAAAATAAAAAATAAAAAAAAATTTAAAAGAGAAAAAGATATATAAGCAGCAAAGGAGGGCAGGGGGCACAGAGTGGTCAACCCTTCAAGTAAGAATGTGCTCTGCCAGGGGGTGTCAGAGAGTGACACGGAGCCTGGAGTCACCTCCCAGGGTGGCTCCCTGCAGAACCAGGAGCTCAGAGCACAGCCTCCTTGGGAACCAGCAGCCGTATGCAGCATACTCAGACTCAGTGCTAAAAATAAGGCAGTGCTATATATACAGTCTTGAGTCACTAGGAAACACTAAAAATAGGACTGTGCCGATGGCTTTCTATACGAAGAGTATTAATTTTGTTTCCTAGCTCTTACAAACAAATCCGAGTCCCTGGGTTATGGGCCATCATTTTCCAGTTTTCTCCTATCATCACTTTCTCTCCTGCTGGTGGATGGGCACACGCATGTACACACACACTTCTGCATGCACACATATGTTGACACGTGCACACACATAAATGTGACTCTATCGCACACATTCTGCTCCAGAGAACCCACTCTAGGCTTTGCAAACGATCTCACCCGGCGCTGCCTCCTCGCCTTGCCCCTGTGTGTGCAAACACATCTCCTTGGCCCTTCGCGCCCAGAACACTCTTGGAAGCCCCGGCTCTACCGGGGGAAGGTCTTGGAAGCAAACGTACGACTTAGAGTGTAAAGACAAGTGTCCCTGGTCTCACATACTGGATTTGGGTCCTGGAAGTTTACTTATTCTCTTTCCATTATAGTTTCCCAGTTCATTTTTCTTTGAAATAGGCTAACAAAACACTTGCCAGGTAAATCTCCAGCCAATGTTAACTTTTGCTAAGCATTACTTTTCCTTCCCAGTGGCCTTCTGGATGTCTCCAACTGAAAGTCCCACCGGTAATTCAAATGTCCTGTATCCAAAAATGGAGTAAGCCATCCCCTCCCCAAAGCTGAGTTTCCTACATGCAGAAAGTGCAACCCAGCTTCCTGGGCACACGAGCTTCCCAACATTCCCCAGATCCAGCCTGTTACCAAACCCAACCTTCCACCCCTTCTCCTTCACGTTGGTTTTCTCCCATCCATTCCCCAAGTCCCTGTTTCTAGTTTTGGCCAACATCACCTCCAGCTTCTTCCAACTTTCTGTCATCTTCTTTATACTGCCACCAAGTAGAATCTCAGCTTTAACCACACAATTTCCTAATTTAAAAATTATCAAATATCATCCAAACACCGCAGCACATAATCTTTTATGACCTGGACCCGAAGGAGCAGAAACGGAAGGAAACGTCACTTTCTCCCACTTTCCGCTCCTGGTTCCTCACCCACGCTCCTCCTCCTCCACGACTTACTCATGTCCCCACTGCTTGCTCTTCAGCGCTCATCTCCAGCGTCCTCGCCGCTATAAAATCCACAGAGTCCTCAAGCAAATTCCTTTTATTCCTTTTTGGAATTTCAGAAGCGCTTCATAGTCTATTTGTATTTTTCTCATCTTTTTCCTGTATCGACCTCTACCTGTTATTCCAGACACACACACGTAAAGGTCTCTCCTCTTGAATGGTAGATCATTAGTGGATCCACTCATTCATCCATTCGACACACACCGCGTGTCTATCTAATGCTAGGAATTGTGCCGGGTGCAAGAGATGCAAAGGTGTGCAAAGCAGACGGGGTCCCATCGCTCTGGGGGCCCTCGCGTTAGTAAGCAATAATACCAGCACGGGGCTATCCGAGCTGGAACGAGAAGGGCGTGGACCGGGGAGAGCTCCCCACAGACACCCCCATTCTAAGATGTGCCAATGCTACTGACCTGAGACCTGCGGGAGAGGCAAACAGAGTTCACGGAGAGAGAACAGCATGCATGGAGGTCCACAGAGTTGGGGGTTCACTACACAGGAAGTCCCGTGAAGGCCCTGGCTTCCCCCCGATTCCCTCTTTGTGACTAGAACCTTGTTTGTACACTGTCTTAAATACCATAAATCCTCATAAGTATTGGTTGCACGAAAAAAAATGAATCAATCTATTCGTCTCTCATTTTTAGTCTAGATTAAACTCCAACCTGACCCTATCCCATTATATGATCTATTATTATCAAGGTGCTCTAGGCCGGTTGCGGTGGCTCATGCCTGTAATCCTAGCACTCTGGGAGGCCGAGGTGGGAGGATCACTTGAGTTCAGGAGTTTGAGACCAGCCTGAGCAAGAGCGAGACCCTGTCTCTACCAACAACAGAAAATAATTAGCTGGGTGTGGTAGCTTGCACCTGTAGTCCCAGCTACTTGGGAGGCTGGGGCAGGAGGATCTCTTGAGCCCAGGAGTTTGAGGTTGCTGTGAACTAGGCTGACGCCATGGCACTATAGCTGGGCAACAGAGCAAAACTCTGACTCAAAAAGAAAATGAAAAAAGGTGTTCAACCAGGGACCAATTGAACACTATCTTTCAGCAAACCACTCAGACCAGCTGTCGGAGATTGAAGCCCACTCTTGCATGCCTGGGATACCTGCAGTGGGTGCTCAGCCTTGCCCCATGGGCTGCAGGTGGGGCTCCGTCCTGTGAGCAGCAGCTTCAGGAATCTGCAACGCTCTTCCCCAGTACGGGAGAACTGCGCCTCCTCCCACAGCTTCCCTATCTGCGAAGGCTGCCGTGGCTCTTCTCCTAATAGACCTGGCCCCAAACACGCTCTCCTGTGATGGAGCCCCCTGACCCCAAAGCCAAACCACAGGGGTCCCTCCCTCCTCCTGGTCCCCATTCTCTAGCCTTTCTCTTGACCCCTAATGCTCACCAGCGACAAGGAACAGGCGCAGTGGGAATGTGGGTGCAAAGAAGGAAAAGCTTTAGGATATGACATTCCAGATAAATGCATAAAAGGGCTGGTGGGGGGGATCATGAGAACCAAAATCGAAATCGCTAACATCAGGCTCCACGAACAAGGGGAGGCAAAACATGAAGGCCAATTTCTGGACGATTTTGGAGCAGGGAAGATGAGCATTCAAGACCTGGGTCATGAAAACACTTCCTTTCTTGCACCGCTCTGTTTCGGCTACACGGAAGCGAGTGTGGTAGGAGAAAGCGTCTCTGAGGGGGAAAGCCTCCAAGTCAGGAGGGAGAAGGGGAAGGAGCAAAGAAATCTCAGAAACAGAATCAATGAAATTCAAATGAATGAAAAACATCATGAAAGCAGGCAGAGGTTCAACAAAGAATGGAGACGAGGCATGCCTATTTCACCTGAATTAAATCTACAGAGAGAGGGAGACCTTTTGGCAAGCACTGCGGCTTTTGCTTAAATAGCAAGACGGCACAGCCTCAAGGCTCAGGCAGACGGAGGACTGGCCTCAGGGAGAAACAGTGCCACCCACTGGCCCTGCCACTTGCTTGCCATGAGAACTGGGGAGGATTTCCAGCATCCTGGGAACTGGAAGCAATTCTGGCTTCAGTGACAAGCGAGCATGATTCCACTTCTACCCTCTGACAAGGACGTGGCCTTGCTCCTGCTGGGTTTAGTTTGAGAACCAGGAAAGGCGACAGTCTGTACATGTTCCCTTAAGAAGAAGCAGGCAGGTGGTCAGCGTGCAGGCTTCATTAATGGGAATATCATCCCAAGTCTGAAAAGGCCACAGAGAGACAAGCGTTTGTTTGGTAGCTTTCTCAAGGACTCCAGGGGAGTGGAGAGAGTTCTAGGTATCCCCTTTGAGCGCCTGGAGGCCAGAAATAAGGCTGTGCCCAGAGCTGCTACTTTTGTCTATTTCACCATCCTGCCTCCACGACACGCTGCACCTGTGGCTCGACAACTCGAGACTGAAAATTCAGTCTGCACGTGTTCTTGTCCTGCTGAAACACTGCAGCCCCTTTGGGCAGATTTCTAGCCTTTCAAAGCTGTAAGCCTCATTTTCTTCACCTGTAAAATAAGAATTACAGCCCCTGTGCCTTGTGCCTTGTGGAGATGAAATGAGACGCAGCATGGGAACCACTTGGCCCACGTCCCAGAAGGTTCCCAAATGCTCCTGCTTCCGGGGGTCACTGCTGCAGCTGTTTTCTTACTGGTATAAGTGGAAACCCCAGTCAGCCCCCTAAAAATGATAGATTCTCAGCAGTCTAACCAGTTTGGTAATGTAAACATTCAAAGAGAAGGGGAAGAATAACAAGAAAGCAGCGTTTTAGCAAACACCCCTTACCCTTGCAACTGTGTCGCCCCGAGCACCATCTCGGGAGTGTGCGTCACTTCTCATTGGAAAGTTAGTAGATGTGCAGAGTTCGTGCAAAATTCTTCCTGCTCCTCCTTCTCTCCTCTTCAGAATGAACAAGTACAGGAAGTGTGCCGAGATGCCCGCACAGGGACAGTTCTTATATAACCATGTGATTCTCAAATTGGTTCTTGTCCCTTCCCATTGGAAAGGTTTTGACAGTCTTCCTACACAGACAAAATGCCATCCCCAGAATTAGAATCCCACGCCACGAAGCCAGCTCCTGGCGTATAAATTACTTCCTTGCAGACATGAAACAAACACGTACGAGTCTGGACATCGTGATCACACCTCCTCTCCCCAGGTTAAGGGCAGCTGGACAAATGGTGACCACTTGGGAAAAAATGGGAAACGAAATAAAAAGCATTGCAAACGGCACCCTGTCTCAGCAAAAGGGATAAAAATAGAAGGCAGCTAACTTTACATGTGGCTGTTCAATGGCCATCAAAAGCAGGACCAGCAGGAAGCAGGAGACTATACCACGGGTCTCTGAACTGGCCAGTCCCTCACCCGCTTGCCTGCACCCCAGAATAGCCAGCACTGTTCTCCGGTCTTCCTTGACGTGATCCCACTAAGGGCTAACTCACAAGTCCAGGCAGCTATAGGAAATCATAGGGGGAAAGTGCTAGATGCTCACCACCACCCATTACAGGTACGGGAACCCCACAGCCGCTCAGATCATGCTGTCCTGGCACTGCCGCGCCTAAGTCCAAGGCACCCTCAAAGGTTATTAAACGATGAAGTTATCCGACTAAAAAGTGCTTCTATTGCACACAGCAAAATTGATTTAATGTGTGTTATGGTTTTGAGCTCCACTCACTTCTGAAAATCCTCACAAGAGCAAGCACCTATGACACACTGCACCCATAAGGCCACACTTAGCCATGTGCCTGCATGCGAGTCCCTGAGTAGCAAAACTGCAGTGGAAAAAAACAATCACCTCTTTCTTCATTAGAGAGGAGTATTAAAGTCCTGCCCTGCTAAGAACTCTTATAAAAATTCTCTAGAATGCACGGACTTTAGGACATGCTACCCTCTGGACTAGCTGTTTTTGAATTTCTACTCTCTGACCCAGCTGGTTATGGTCAAATGGAGAAGTCTTAGTCATCCGGGGCAGGGGAGTTAATGGATTCCCTGGACTCATGTCAGCCATCAGATCCAAATGGCAGTATCTACAGTAAGAATTTATTAAAATCTGGTCAGTGCCAGACGTCTGTTACCGTGTTGATCCCCACAACAAGCCTAGGTAGGAGCAACAGTTACTGCTACATGCAACTTACTGATGGGGCATAGGAAGGTTAGGAAAACTGTCCAAGGTCACAAAGCCAATGAGCAACGGAGCTGGGCTGCGAAACCAGGCAGTCTGGCCTCAGAGGCTGCGCTCGTAAAAGCTGTGCTGTATTAGTCTCAAAACTGACGCGCTTACGTGTCACAAGTCCCTCGGGTTTCCTTGTCCTTGTCCAATGTGCATCCCCTGAGAGGTCAATGACTGACACTGTTTAACAAGTTGTCTCCTTCTTTAGCAGCCATATTTTAAAGGGAACAAAATTCCTGTGGATTTTAACCTAAAAACAGAAGGAGGAAGGTTCGGGTTGGGGAAGGGTTCTCCTGAAACTTTTAAAATCATCCCACACAGGAGGCTATGTACTCCCCCTTCTCAGGCACGTGAGAGTTGTCCTTTATATTCGATACAAGCACCACCAGCCTGTGGGTTCCTAACACACATGCCTTGGCCAGGAGCGCCCCCTGGCGACCAGAAAACAGATTCAACTTTAACAGGAGATCAATGTCCCCTCCTTGGGCACAGCAAAGGATGCCCAATAGGAATGTGGAGTTTGGAAAACCGGGAGTGGAAGAAACCTGTCTCCTCACCCGGTCCTCAGTAACCATGCCCCAGAAATTCTGTCTGGAGCTAAAATTAATGACAGCGAAAAATACAAGATGAGAACAAAGCTCAAGTATTGTCATGCTGATAAACCCTAGTTCATTTGTTTTCAAAAGTTTCCCTTTAAAATATTTCCTTTACATATATCAAACTGTTTTAAAAAGCCCCGTTATTCATGTGTCCCCTCTTCAGATGGCGTCCACAGCGGGCTGAGGGTGCTTCTGAAACGGGATTGTTCCCCAGCTCTCACTACTCCTCCGTGCTGCGGCAAGAAGGGAGTAACATATCATGCGTGTAAGTCACCAGACAGATGGAAAAGGCAGTGACAGCACATGCCCTGCAGCAAGAGTAAATAATGGGGCCGGCTCCCGACCTCTGGCGGTGACAGCACATGGCAGGGCTGCCCCTACAGGCCCCCTGCACCTGCGTGAGACCTTTCCCCATGCAGCCGGACAGCAAAGGTGGGCCAGGGAAAGAAAGATCTGCCAGTATTGTAAGCGGGACTTCTTGAACTCTCCGAGCCTCACTTTGCAGAAGATGACACTAAACTGAGGTGGAGATGGCCCCCTCCCTGATCAGTGTGAAGAGCCCACTGGACAGGAGGCCTGTCCCGTGATTTACTGTGCTTGGTGCAATGACAGAAAACAAAGCTTGACATCTGTATTTTCTGGTTGCTGCAAGAGAGCTTTCCAAGGCTAACGTTTTCTGTTCTCTGTGCACAGCTACAACTTTAAGATAGCTACAATGTAAAACCAAACATGAAGACAGCGCATGTCATGCTTGGTGTCATCTGACCAAAAATATCCTAGAGAGGCAGCACAGTGCCAACCCTGAACACATACAGGCGGGACGCTGGTGTTCTTCTCTGCACCTGTGATGAATGAGTCGTCTGAAAAGGACGCTCACCTGCCCATCAACAGAGTAAGCCAACAACTGCCTCAAAGTTTTTGCTTCAAGTATTGGCAGCCATATAGACTGCCCTACTTTGGCTTCTTTTCCCTTTCAAAATTCCCTTGATATTTGTTGGAGCAAGGAAAGGAAATTTTAGAGATAAAAAGAAAAAGAAATTGTTCAAGAGACTTGCATGCTTTCTACTATTAAAACAGAAGTCTCAACGACACCTTTCAACATATAGCTCCAGAAATAACTACTTAAATGCAAAAGGTGCAAAATGATTCTAGAAGATTCTACCTGAGAAACACATCAAGAGTCAGATCAAACTTCCCCAGACAGCTCTGTACAACTTCCCACCAATGCTGGTTCACTAGCCTCTCTGTGCTCTCACTGGCATGTGTTTTAATTATGTACACTTTTCATCCCCAAATATTAATTCAGATTTTCCATTTCTGGTGGATTCTTCCCTGCATTTCCATGTTAAGGCAGAAAGAAAGCGCTGGATGTATAGGTTGCTATGCCCCCCTTAAAAGACTTTTAGGATGGCATAAGGAAAAATATTGGTAATAAGGGTCAGAAGACAAGATACTGGATAAAAACCCATCTGCCATGAACAGCAGGCAAATCCCTTTTAACAAGGCGGCAGCTAGGCATCTTAGGATGCTGCTAGTCCCTGAGGGCCGCTTTCTTAGTCCTACAACTTCAAACTCCCGCAGGCTCATCAGGGGGCTGCGATGTAATGGGGTGTCCGGGCAGCTGTCAGCCAAGCGTTCAGGGGGGCTGGTTGGGAGACCATTGCTGTGCTTTTGCGCCACCTGGTGGCTTCACTAAGGAATCTCCTGGCTAACTCAGGCCAGCGTTGCCCCAAAAGAGCAAGACTGTAACTACAAGTTATTAGGGCTGAGTTCTGCAGCATTTAAGATGGAGAAAGAGGTTGTCTGATCAAAGCAAAGCGTCAAGGAGGCAGAGAATGTAAAATCTGGTTTCCGAAAAACAGGCACTTACTTGTGAGTTCACCCACCCTGAACCCTGCCTGGGTCTTAGTCCCTGGTAATCCCTTAAGCAATGTCTCTCAAGGGTCCTTATGTGGATGGCACTGGCTGGGGCAGCTTGACTGGTTAGAGCTTTCCTGCAGAGCACCCAGGGACCTCCTGCACTCTATGTAGCCAAGACTTACAGAATTTTAGTAAATGCATGTTTTTTAAAACAAACATTTATTCTCCTTTTGCTTTTATGACTTATCGTTTATGGGTTTTATCCGTAACTTTTTTGACAGCAAAGCGTTTGGTTTGGAACACTATGCCAATTATTAAATCATTCATATGGGGAAAAGTGATTCAATTTACAAAAACCTGCTTTATCCTGCGGTTTCCAGAGATGCCTTGTTGCAAAAGGGGGGTTGGGCGGTGAGCACCAAAAAAAGTAGGTAAATGTCAAAATTTAATGTCTTTGATTCCCACAAATGTATTCTAGATTCTTATTAATATTGTCCTTATTATTCTAAAGGACTGAATCACATTCTCAGTGACAAATGCTTATAATACAGTCTCTGTTGGGAAGAGCACTGAAATATAACACAAGTCCACTCTAGACTGAGTTCTCCTTTATCCAGAATGATTTTAGTGAATGGTCAGGGACGTGGTATTTTGCAACAAGAGAAGTAGCAAGGTAGTCAGAAATTAGTGTGGGAAACTTGAATCCAGAACCAAGCTTAATCACTATATTAGACTCTCACAATAATTTCTGAATACTAGTAGCATTTGGACTAAGATGCTTCCTTCTATGGTATGAGGACGGAGACAGAGATGGAGGAAGAAATGTATAAATATGCAGTTCACTTCATTCCCTGCCATCTGTATTTGGGGAAAAATACATTAAGATGACACCAAGCACTGTATATGTAATTATGTATAATTATACTTGTGCAACTATGCATAATTATCTTCTATCACCCAAGAAGGTAGCAAATCCTCTTAAAAATTGGAACATGAGTCTTAATTCTGAAATGATTTTGTTCCCGTTACCCATTACTTTTCCACCTTCACATATGAGTCATTTTTTTTTCTTTTAGGACAATATTAACATGTTAAGAGAAATGCGTATAAAACTTTTCATGTTAAAGAACATTATATTGTTCAGAAACAGCTTTCTTTTAAAAAATGAGTTTATTTTCTCCCAAGTCAAGCTAAAGGAAAGGAAAACAAGGCAACTAGAGGGAGGAAAAGCCTTGTAACATCTGCCTTGATTCAGAAGGAATCAGAAAGATGAACTACAGACATCTCCTTTTTAATGCTCCTCCAATAGACTAAAAAAGGGTAAAATTCACAAATAGAGAAGGTATACATTTTAAGTCAAGGCAGAAACAGATTCTGAAGGGGCTCTGGCCAGGAACACAACGCTTCGGAGACTTTGCACAGTTTTGGGTCATTCCAATCAATAGTGTGAAGCTTACAGCTTTCCCCTGTTCTCCAAATGAAGTCATTATAAAAACGGGACTCTGCCTCCCATCACCTTGAGGGACACATGCACCCTTCCTTAGGACTTACAATAATAGCATTATCCCAGACCACCCTGATCTCCTCCTCCTGCCAGGGGACCTACAAAGGCTGGTCCATTTCGAAGCTATAGAATCAGAAACTAAGGGATCTTAGAAGATTAAGCAGCTTTGTTTTTAAAACAGGTGCTTTTCTGTGTTAATGACTAATCATACAATCCATTTAGCCACTTTAGACTGAGATTTTAGAATTATTTTATCAGAAAACTATGCTCCTTGCCGCTGTTGTGCTGAGAAAAAATGTGAGGCACATCTGCCTTCTACAAGGTATTATGATTTATTATCCTTTAACAAACTGTTCCTCTTGCCTTGTTGGAGCAAAGGGCCCCTTCTACTTCGGAAAACCTAAAAAGCTGCCTATAATTTCCATGATGTGTGATTCCAAAAGGGAGGAAGGGAAGTGCCATTGGCTGGGTGCACCCTTGGCTGCAGCTGCTGCTGCAGTAGCAGCTAGTAGATGGTCTTGCAGGGCCCTCTAATGTCCTCAAAGTAGCAAAGTTTTTGCCCAGTCTCACAACTAAGGAAACTGATGCCCAAACAAGTTAAATGACTGACACACTGGCTCATGCCTTGGAAATAGGAAAGCTGAAATTAAATCTAGGCCTAATGGACTCAAAAAACTTGTCATTTAATGCTTCCTGGACATTGCCTACTTGGGAGAGACGAAATGAGAAATAGCAATCTTCATCTTATGAATTGAATTTTTCTTCAAAGAGATCCAAAAGATTACCCATACCTCACATTGTTTTGTTTTTTAAAGTTCAGTGAGGAGTTTAACAGGCAAGATGACTCCTCTTTGGAAAGTGCGGAGAGAATTCTGCACAGGACTGCCAGCAGCATCTAGAGCTTTTGCAGCTGGACACTGATTACATCATCAAGCCAGCTTTCAGCGTTCCTGCAAGACGGTCTCTAGGTGGCGCAATGAGCATGTGGTTCCGTTTACTGAGGCTTGACTATTTCTGGCTGGCTGGGCATTCAAAAGTGAAAATATCTGCTTGTCAAACTTGTTGGATAATTTCCAGCATTAGAAATCATTACTAAACAGCCTTCCCAACTTCTCGACTCTCTGATGCAAGACCATGGTCTTGGAGACGTTTCAGGGGAAGGACTAAAATTGAAAACTAAAAAAGAACCGTGGAAAAATAAAGGAAACCAACACTCTTGATTATTCTCTGTTCCGGGTCTTTGCTTCTCCTAAAATGACTTTTCAAGTCCTTGGGCAGTGCTAAAGGTCTTAAAATCACATCAAATTACTTTCATTTAAAAAAAACAAAACCTGGGTCGTTCTTCATAAAGTACTCATGAAGCAGAATACTCGCCAGGCACAGAAAACTAGGATGGAGATACACCTGAGACCCAATTGTGCAAGGAATTAACAATAATATCAAGACAGACAGAGCTGCATTTGAAAAATTATTCAGATTTTTGGCTCATGGAATACCCTGGTGATTTCAAGTAAGAACAGAGCCTGAAAATAAAGAAGGAGATGCTTCCTACCACTCACCCCCACTCTATACACCCCTCATAAAGACTCAGAGCCTGTACCCACCAAGTGGTCATCACTGCCCACTTCTGTCCCTCCATACTGGACACTCTGGAATCCAGCTGCCCCAAGGGGCAGAGACACAGTGCATGTAAAGAGCTGAAGTTTGGCATTTTACGCATAGCTTGAAAGAATCCTGGCAGTGACAGGACGTGGAAGATGACATTGCAGTAACAAGGGTACCCTAGAACTAGGCTCTCCCCCATGAGAGAGTATCAGGATCCACTGGCAGTATTTTCAAATTGCACATGCCTCGATCTCTTCCTTGGCAATTGTCATATAACTTGAGGGTGATTTTGCAAAGCTTCCCAAGTGTTTTGGTTATGCTTTGCTCACCACACAGAAGTAAAACTTGTCAGGAACTGGGGGTGAGGCAGAAAGTGAGTCCCACCTACCTTCCCTGGACTATATCTCAGGCAAAGGGGCTCTGCCAACAGGGCCACTGCCACCCATGAGCCTTGATACCCAAGCACAGGAAATTCGCCTGCTCCACTAAGCATGACATTTTTTGATAAAATTTTAAAAAAATGGATTCAACTAAAAGATCAAATGGAATGTTAAGGTCAAAATATCAGATATGATGGTATAAAAATGATGTCAGAATACCTTTGTAAAGCAAGTTGCAAGCTGAATAGTATACAATGTTCAACAGGGATTCTTATTAAAATGTCATATTAACACTAACACTATAAAAACAATAACTTGTCGGA
Source organism: Mirza zaza (assembly GCA_008750895.1). Classification (NCBI taxonomy): domain Eukaryota; kingdom Metazoa; phylum Chordata; class Mammalia; order Primates; family Cheirogaleidae; genus Mirza; species Mirza zaza. The sequence goes on from VSMD01112412.1 coordinate 25,443, forward strand.
TTGTTAGTTTTATTTATTTAATTTAAAAAACACTATTGGAGAAGCTTAAAAAATAGACCATCTAATTCACTGCTAGTTAAAGTGGAAATTATTCAATGTTTGTGGAAAGCAATCTGGCAATATTAAAAGCCTTGAAAATGTATACCACAAAAATTACATAATAGTCCCACAAATTTATCCTAATAATATGATCATGGATGTGCATAAATATTGGGCTGCAAAGACGTTAATTACAGACTTACTGGTAATTTCAAAACATTGACTCATTCCATAAAAGGGTTTAGTTAAATAAACTGTATTACATCCAAATAATGAAAAACTCCTCAGTAATGAAACACAATACATGTTAACTGATACGAAAATATTTTCAAAGAAAATCCTCATGGAGGACAAGGTGTCTCAGATAACATGTAAAGTGCAGCATCATTTTTGTCAAAATATGCATAAATATTAATATCCGTGTATATGTATATACACAGATATACACATAATATATAGATATTACTGTGTGCGTCTATATACATAAATATGCACACATATATAATGTATATTTTTTTTCAAGGAAAGGGTATTTGAAATTATAAAATAATGCCCAACTGATTTCTAGTCAACCAAGCCAAAATCTTATTCATGTTGTTTATGATGGAGGTTAAAACAGAAATTCAATTTTACATCTGCAGAATTCGATATTAGCTAAAGGTTACTCAGAAACATGATGGTGATAAAGGTAAGAACAGAATGAAAGTAGAAACAGAAACAATAGATTATATTCAGGACAAGCTGTGTTCCGATTTCCAAACTGAAATAAAAAAAAACCTCTATGAGACAACTTATCAGCATTCATAACCAGATAAAGCCTTTAGGAAAATGGAAATTTCATAAATCTCAATGTGATTAAACTTCAGGAGACTTTTGATTTGACTTTGATATGAAATAGATGTAAGTAATCCAATCATTAACCCAATAATAAGATCCATCCTGCAGTTGTCATCATTGTTTTTAATTCAAACAGAACTTTAAGCATCTTGTAGAGTAGATTTAATGAAGTCTAGATGCATTCCGGGCTAACTACTCTTGGTTACACTTAATCAGAATTGAATAAACAAACTCAGTATTAGTCACACTTGTGCAAGTTCTTCCATTTCACTGCGGCCAGAAGAGATTTTCATGTAATCCTGTTTAAACCAGCTGAACATCTGGAAATGTGGAAACTATTTTGTAAAGCACAAGAGGACCACACGCTCGGAGGAGACATCATTTATGTGGCTGAGGTCAGACTGGGGAGGTTGGAAGGAGAGATGGCTTACTTACAATGAAGCCAAGTTTCTTGTAATCCCGAGTGTACATGGACTTGCGTTTCTCCATGCTGCCGCTGCTGTTATTAGGTTCCGACTCTGCATCAAAGGCAATTCTTCGAAGTTCAAATATGATGTCCCTCTGAGCCTGAAGAAAAAAAAGGGGGAGAGGAGGAAAAGCTTGCTTTCATTGTGTGAAGTTGCATATACTCCCTCCTTCTCCAGGGTCTAAAAGAATCACAGCATTCAGGCAAAAGAAAAACAGATAAAAGAGAACCAATGTTCTAAGTTAGGGCTTTGCAGACTGCTTTTCCTTCTGCCACTCTCCCTGCTGGCCAGCCCTGGCTATATTCCACAGCGATCCTCTCAGCCCACTGCAGACCTAAATGAGAAGCCCAAATATAATGGCAGGGTCATCACTATGTGAAGGCTGAGCTAGAGAAACTAGGGGTAGTCGACTGTTGGAAACAAAGTGAGAGGCACGCAAAGTTGGTGAACAGTGTTCGACTTACAAGGGATCCCTAAGTCCACTAATAAGTAACCTCATGGAAACAAACACAGGATCAAAATAAAAGGAAGGGCCAAAAGGTGGAAACAACCCAAGCATCCATCCATGGGTGAGTGAACAAACAACATGTGGCACAGACATACAATGGCATATTACTCGGCCTTAAAAAGGAAGGAAATCCTGATGGATGCTACAACAGGGGTGAACCCTGAAGATACTATGCTGAGTAAAACAAGCCAGACACAAAAAGATAAATATTATTTGATTCCATTTCATAGACAGAAAGTAGAATGGTGGTAACCAGGGCTGGGGGGAGGGGCAAGTGGGGAGTGAGTGTTTAATGGGTACAGAATTTCAGTTTTGCAAGATGAAAAGAGCTCTGGACATGGACGATGGTGACAGTTTCATGACAACGTGAACGTACTTAATGCCACCACTGAACTGTACACTTAAAAATGGTTAAAACAGTAAATATTATGTACATTTTGCCACAATATAAAAATAATAAATAAAAGGAAGGGTTTCCAAACTAGCAGGATCTTTCCCTATTAAGAGGCATTGCTCTCCGTCCCTAGAAGTGGTAAGATGACAGGCTCATCTCTCTGGGGCGACTATACTCGACCTTGCCAAAAACACAGGGCACATGCGCTGGCCTCGCAACGCCTCTTCATCACTCTTAATCGCATGGCCTCGCGCCACGAATGAAGTTCTGCGGCAGCTCCACGCTGTACAGACACAGTTCACATCTGCAACAGATCAGCCCCTCACGTGCCAATAATCAGTGTCTTCCTTTCCAAAGCTGCAGCCCTGTTTAGGTTGAAAATGTGCTGCTACGGCAGGGCTCCCAGCTGTTTCCTCTCCCTCTGCCCTCACACAGCAAAGTTCTCCAAGAGCCTTTCGCATGGAGACATAATCTTTCATGCACGACAACCAGAGACCTAGCAGAGAGTTGCAGCAGGTAGCCAACTGGCACAAATGCCAGCCCAGAAACTTGTTTAACCTGGGGCCCCACTCTTGGCAATGATCACTGGAAATTGGAAATTACTTCCTCAACCTGCAGAGTCAGTGCCACATAGAGTCACCAAGTGGCCCTAATGGAGAACGACTGCAAAGCCATTACCCCTGAAGGTGTTGGGACCGAGCCAAGGTCTGTGGCCATGTGATGAAAAGCTTCTTTTTTATTCAATAAAGGAAGAATGTGCATGTGTTTGGGGCCTATTGGAAGAATCCATTTATTTTATTTTCTGATTCTCGATTCACCTAAATATTAAAGTCATGCACCCAAGTTCTGAGATGATAATAAAGCAATAATATCTTAAAAACTCCTGGTTTCAGGGTAGCTCAAGAAAAAACTTCTAATGACACTTTCTCTCCCTCATGTGCTTTGACCACTGTGCGGTGAGTGCTCACCTGGTCCTGGGGGTCCATCTTGGTCATCATCCTGTCTTCCAGCAGGTTAAAGGTGAGCACTTGCAGGACATACAGCTGGTGTGCCATCTCGTTGTTGATGGCCCGCTGGGCTCGGATGACGTGCTAGGAAGATGGTTCACAAGTGAAATTTTAAAAAGTAAGAAAGAAAGAAAAGCAAACAACAATAGTTACCCCTGGAGTAGAACCTCAGCAGTCTTGAATTGGAGGCACAGGGCATGGAGACTGGTAGACCCACTCTTTTGAAGAAAGGTGAAGACACAGGTGATCCTGGAGCTTCCCTTTACATTCCAGGGCCCAGTAAGCTTCCTGATCCAGGAACCAGAACCCAGGACAAGATCTCCTGTGGGCAGGAGGGAGTGGGAGGGGGAAAGCACTACAAAGGGACTGGTGACAGCAGCCATATAAACCAAGGGAAGGTGTGCCTGACACGAGGGTGTCTGCAAGACAGCTGTGGGTTTCTACAACGGAAGCACTCCTTGCACGCAGTGGAGGAACCAATGGCTCATGTCTTGGTGAAAGGTAAGCAATCTTGCCATCATCTTACCCTAGGACTGTCTCTGATAGGCAAGGCCACTTCCAAATGGGGAAAAGTTTTAGAAGCAACACACAAAAATAAAATCCCCATCAAATCTGTAGTTAATTCACTGTGGGACCTACACAAGGACTCCCACCATCACGATGCAATGAGCGAATGCTTGTGCATTACTTGACTCGCCTGATAACAAATAAATGAAAAAGAAAATGACTCTTACCCGTAGAAACAGAACTGAAAACATTATATAGAAGTAGATTCAGGGAGACTTGGATACATGGGCCTTTGCCCTCCACCCAGAGCTGGGTTTTGGACAGAAATGGACAGCTGCCACCAATTCAACACTCAGGCCCAACACACAGCCTCTTCTGTGAGATGCTGGCTGTACTTTTAAATGCCAAACAACCAGTCAATGCGGTGAAACAACCCTTCAAATCAGTTATTTTGAATGTGCTAGACTGGGCCATGTCTTGCTATCTGAAAGGCCATTTTTTTTTTTAGCACTCTGTTGTTACTCCTGGGTAGATTGCTACAAACTGACTTCTAAGTGATGGTTCAGTAAATGTCAGAGCTGCCCAATATGGAAAAAAATTACCTTACAGCCAGGACTGGAGGAAGTCTAGGTCCCTAGGGTGCCACCTGGGTGCCTCCCAATCTGGCATGCCCCCAGACCCTGGCTCTGAGCACCATGGCTGAAACACGGTGCTGAAACATGAAAAAATTAAGAGGCCGGGGAGAAGCCTGAGGAATAGAAGGAAGAAGGCAGGGAAGGGTAAGAAGATACAAAGTTGCTGGACCACAATTATGGGAGGAGGAGAAGCTAAACAATGGTAAGAGGGGGAATCAAACCCCATACTCTTCAGTCTTTAGAACAGAATGTTAGCTAGTAGCACCCCCTTAGTGTCCAAAGTGCATGGCTGCCTATTTTATTAGCAACCGGAAAGTACTGCACCTCAAGTTCCTGTCTGAGAGTACCAACCTCCAACTTCAGCCACCAACATCTCATAAAAGAAGTCCCACTGAAGCAAACTGTTCTTCGAGACAGTGTGGCTGCAATCATTAATTCCACTTACTTCCCTGGGCATTCTAACCTGGACTGCCACACCACAGAAATACCAAGACCCTGAACTACACTTTAATATTGCAGCTTTTACTCTCATTGAGAGCCAATAAGAAGAATGCCCATATTATGAATCCTTCTGCACCTCTCACAAAACTGTTACTGGACCTAGAATCTATTAGAATGCTCTACCAGGACCCATTTCAGATTTTCAATTCCAGGATGAAAAAGTTTGCCATTCGAAAGAACTGGGGAATCTCATTTTATCAAACAATAAAAATTATATTCATATGTTTCTCATCATTCTTGACAGCCAAGAAATTTTAAATCAAGCCTGATCACAAATTGCAGTCATTACCATTGCCCTTGGGTTCTAGAGCATTGATTTCCTTTGCCCTCAGAAGGTTTTCAGTTTTTGATGGCTTTCTTGCACTGGAGTGCGGGGGAGGGAGGAGGTGTGTATTAACCACGTGTTTCTGATGTTTTGACATGTGGGACTTTGTTGACTCTGGAGAGAATGACTGTCCCAGCCCTAGCCAATTCCTAGTGATAACAAATGACTCCTTTCATATGCAAACTAACCAGTCCTGACCCCCAGCTCCCACTCCCCACTATTCCCCTGTGCTAACCAGCCAGGGACAGGTACCAGACCACTAGAGACACCCCAGGAACCCCAGAGCCCACCGAAATCATTCACACTAGCCAATCCTAGGCTTGCTTAGCCAGCTTCCCTGGGCCTCTCACATCCCTTTCCTCAAAAACCACAATAAAGGCTCCTGCCAAGATTCCTACAGTTCCCTGGGTCCCCTGAGCACCCAGCTGTGACATGACATGCCCCCTCCTTTTCTCCTTTTGGGAACTATAAGGCTTTTCAATGGCAGCCATCTCCTGATCAGCCTCCCCATACCTAAATAATAATAAAACCTACATTTTAAAACTGTGTGTGTTTAATTGTAAGCTTTCTGGCTTCCTAAACTCCTCTTTGGAGTCAACACAAACAGGAATTCCTTCCTTCTTTCTTTCTTTCTCTCTCTCTCTCTCTCTTTTTTTTTTAAGCAGGGGAGTCCATCAAACTTGCTTCTTTCAAGTCGCTAGTATGTCAAATAATTGGTAAGGCCTCAGGGAATCTTGCTATTTGGTTTATTTCTAAATATTCTAAACATTTAGGGCTTCTTTTCCACTGAGGTTTAAGGTTATTTTTGCACTGCAGTGAATGATGGTTCCCACCCACCTGCACCTTTCCTTCCTCCCTCTTACAAGGGAGCCCCAGAAAATGATGCTCAAAATGTCAGGACTTCCCTGGGTACCTGATGTTTCCAGCTAGCATTCTCATTAAGACAGTAAAAGCTCATATGTATGGACTGTAAGCCCTGATTTCTTCCACCTGCTCCCCTGGGAGAGATTTCCATCCTCTTGGCAAAACACATTCACTTTCCTTTTCTCTCCCGGAAGTTCCGGAGACTCTGCCCTCTAGTCATGAGGCACTTCCTTCGGGGAAGACTTATTTATTCCAATTCCAAAGACACACTTTTTTACCTCTTTATAGTTACTACCGCTTCACCACAGAAGCAAGTCACAGAGTGAGCCACAGACTGAAGCCAACGAAGAGAGAAATAAATGTGCCAGTTGCCCCCACCACCACCCCACCAGCACGCAAGTACTCACTGTTAAAATGATGGAACGCAGTTGCTTCTGAGCCAAAATATTCGCCATCTCCTGTTGAAGAAACACACGCCCACACAAAGGCTTAGGTTAGGAGGATACGTTTCAACATGGCTGAATGATTGCATCCTGGGTGTCTTCTAACTGCCTATCAGCAGTATCTCTCAAGAAACAATGAATTCCAACAGGCAGTGGTATTCAAATTGTCTTTTGAATATTCCATTTAGATTATAAAAGCCATGTCCAAAAGCAAAGGAAAGAAATCTGGCACCTGAAAACTTCTTTTTTTTTTTTTTTTTAAGGAATTTCCTCCTTCTGGAAAACGGTGAGTGCTGAATAAAAATCAAGCGCTCCAAATGAAAGCAATGATTCTCCATTGGAAAGACTCATCATCTTTTATTAGATTACATATGAGCAGAAAGCTTTTACTAGGCAATGCATGCCTGCAGCAAGGAGATCCAATATTAGAGAACCATCACTTTAAAGATGTAAGTCTTCTAAAAGCCATTTCCACCTTCATCTCTGCAAAACCAAAGAGTGAGTAGTACATACCCCAGGAATTGAAAACAGGCTATGCAGGTGAACTCAGTGGAGTTTCATCAAAGAGCATCTATCTGGGCAGATGCAAAGCACTAGAGTCCACGCTCAGCTTAGCTCTGCTGGGCCTCATTTCTGCAAGTTGTGCTTTGGCCTCTCCCGACTGGCAGAGAGGATTGGCAATAATTTTATGAAATGATTCCCTTCCTAAATATTGACAAGTAGTCAATTTTGTTGAAAATTAAATGGTCAAGCACAGCCTTTTTGCATTCAAAAGTAAAAATACTGCTCATATCCAGGAAGACACTTGAATATTGCTTTTTGGTTGAGGGGGTAACTTTTGGTGTTCCTACTCGTACTGAGTAGAGAAGAAACTAAGCTACAGTCAACAAACACAGCCATGAATTCTACCCAGGTTAAAGTAAACTTGCAGAAAGCAAAGAGAGCCAAGAACAGGGGGGAGGCGCTATGAGGGGCACACAAGCAGGGTGGACAGGAGAGGCACGGGACAGCAGGGCCCACTGTGTGCTCACAAGGGCATGAGGGTGACTTACAGTCAGAGGACAATCAAGGATGTCAATATTGCTCTCTACATCAACCTAACAGCGTCACCGCCACCACAGAAAGGAAAGCGAGCAGGAGAGAAGAAGGGATGGAAATTCAGAGGACTCTGTTAGAGGCCAGTGGCTTCATTCCCACACCCTGCTGAGCCACCGCATTGAAAAGTGCCCAGACACTGTAAGGCAACTCAGAACTGCTACATGGCACTACAGTGGAAATCCAATACTGGGTCCTCTTCCCTGCTCTTGAAAACAACAAAGCAGAGGCAAGGACACATTCAGAAATGAGTTCAATGGTGACCCGGAAGGACCTTTCCCTTCCACAATGTGAGCAGAAGGCAGTGCTTTCTTCCTGATCTAAATAGAAAGGCCCCACAGGTTGGTTTTTCTTTCTTTCTTTCTTCTTTTTTTTTGAATCAGATAACAATTAAAAGGCCCGAGGGATCCTATAGTTCTCTTAATTTATTTTTCTTTTATAAAATGAAATGACTGCCCAACAGACACACAAACAAGAAAAAGAAAAAAAATGCTTTTCCCTGCCTATTTTAGCCTAACAGTACATGAGATTTTTAAAGTAAGTTAGAAGAGACAATATATTCCCAACTTCTACTAGCAATTATTTTAACTATCTGTTTACAATATTTATCTTTTGCATAAGGCTATGGGCGCCTGGTGGGCTCAGAGACTGTCTCATTCTTCTTTGTATTCCAAGCCCAGAGCACAATGTCTGGCACAGAGCAGACAATAAATGTTTGATAAAAGAACAAATAAATATTTTACACTACCCTCTTAGGAAACAGGAGCTCAGGCAGAAAGAAAATGGAAATGTCGTTGTCTACATCATGGGTGATTTTTTTTTTTCTTTTTGTCTAATGTTAGAGAATTGTTGAGAACCAAGTGGGACATAGCACCTGCAAGTCGCAAGCATTGTGAGTCACTACCGGGGTTCTTTGGGAACTCAGTTATGGGGAGCTTTCAAACTTCTTCCTTTTGAATCTTCATTTTCTGCTTTTCTACCAAATCTTTTAACTAGTAAGTTTTTTAAACAATGCTTATCACGACCATTAGTACTTGTAGAGAAATTTGGAAGGGATCTCCCCAATATATTTGCCACTGAAACAGTAAACTGATAATAGCAGGTAGTTGTAAGGAAAAAGATACATTTGCCCACCTAACGGCAACCCTCTCCCCCACAAAACTAATGCACTTCTTGCCTCCATTTGTGCAAGCAGGGGAAGAGAGAATCCCCTATTTCCCTATATCCCGGGGACATGGAGAAACAAGGCCTCCGTCTTGGAGGGAACAGGGAGGCGTCCCCAGAGGAGAGAGTTCTACTCCAGGCCCTAGCACGGGGCTCTCTCAGTAAGGCTTAGTCCATGGATGGGAAGACAAAAATCACTCAGGTCCATCTGACTGCGGTGGTGCTTTTCTATAATAAAGGCAGAAATAAGCTCCAGGTGTTCAAAAGCATTCCAAATTAAGTTTACATGTTTTGAACAATAAAGAAACTCAGATAAGGAAGTCCTGTGAATGTGTTTGGCCCCATGTCACAAAGAGAAGCCGAAATAAGTAGACGTATTTGACTGAAGTGGAATGTATCCAATGTCATAAGGCTTTAAACAAACAAAACAAAAAAAGGTGCTCCTACAAATCCAATAATAAATGTTTAGATTATATTTTAATCTTATGAGAGTGAGAATATGGATTTGGTGATGTCATTTGGGCTTCATGGAGTTGTTTACTTGGCAAATACAAGAGAATTCTATGGGCGACGCCTCCTTGATCAGCTTTCCCTGGGACTTTGCAGGTGAAAGCAGGGACAGGGTGAGATGCTAACTCCAGAGACCTGGTCAAGTTCTTTACCCACTGTGAGTCAGTTTCCTCATTTGTAAAGTAGAAATGACATGGCTTTCTCTTAATCAGAGAATAAAATGAAATAATGAACTATAAAACACATGGCACACTCAATGATGTTATCATTAATGGTAGACTTTAGGAAATTTTACTATTTCCAAAAAAATTCATAATTTTTTATTTTTCAGAATATATGACGAAAAAAATGCCAATGTCAAATTTACACCAACTAAGACTTTAATTTACTTAAAATATGAAATCCAGACTAAGGTGTATATTCTCAGCTGTCAATATAATCCATATCAACCCAAGTGATGTCAACAATTAGCTTCACCTGCTTTACCGGCCTCTGCTGACTTGCAGAAAATAATATCAAACAAACTTTTCTTCATTATGAACTTGAAATTGTTAACTGTCTTGTAACTCACTGAAAATTTTTGTTAAAAATTTAAAAATCATAATTTTCCATTTATTTTGACAAACAACAGTCTTAAATTTAACAGTTTATAGAGTCCTGGTTCATTTTCCATGGGCAAGTAAACACCTTGAGCTATGATATTTGTATATCAAAGATTCTATTAATTATATAATACTTCATAAATTTCTTCTAGATTATACATACTCTTTCTAAATTAATTGTTTTCCTAAGTGGTTTAAGATTATTAGCCTACCCTTTATAGTGGGTTATTATAGCAATGTACAGCCAATCGGTTTCCTGCCAGTCTCATGTTGCAATAACTTTCAAAAAAAATATTTGATTCACAGAATCCCAGCCTAATCTTATACTGGTATTCCATTATACTTCCATTGTTATCAATGTCCTGGAATCAGTACAGAATGACACCTGATTCTCTATTTGTTCATGATCATGAGAGTCGAATGCAACAAATGAATCGTAATGTGGTGTAAAACAACAGGTAAAGTGCATGCATCTTACTAGTGTCTAAACCCAGAGATCCAAGTGAAACCCCACAGCCCTTGGGGTGGCCATGAACCTTCATTTCAAGGAAAGGATATTTCCAAGAGCTGAGACCAGAATTTAGCCTTCCTTATCCTATACTCCACACTCAGCTACTGTGTGGTTTGGCCAAAAGTCCGTGGTCTGGCCAGTAGAAGGACCAAGCTCCTCCAATGCCCACATCAAGCTTGGGGATGTCCACAGTGAGAGCTGCAGGCAAATTCCTGGGCTGCTTGGGAGTTATCATGAGCTCAGAATTTAGATAAAAATATCAAAGGCGCAGCCCTAACCACGATCCCACCTCGGATCTGCAAAGCTACCCTTAAAAATCCAGCCTGAGTGAGAGTGCCCCTGGCGCAGGCTCACGGAGGACAGGACACCTCCCCCTAGCTCCAGCCAGCACCAAGTCAAATGTACAGCAAATACAAAGTGACACCACTCCTTGTGCAAACATAGCCCCTGCTCCCAGGGATGAACAAGCAATTCGAAATGTAAAACAAACCAGAATCCCTCACATTTAGTCACTGAGGTTTAAAATCCTTGGTAATAAGCAAATAAAATAAAATAACAACATTCTCGACACAGCTTTCAGTGGCAGGTTTGCTTTCTAAATTCTTCTAAAACAATTCATTGGTAACTGCTGTCAAGCTCCCAGCACGCTTTCTAAAGAGCTCATATTTCCACCCAGTTTTTAAAGGCAGTGAATTGGGACCAGGGTAACATATTATATGGTATATTGATAGAGAAAACATGAGCGGAGTTTGAGGTGTGAGCTAAATTCCAAGACAAGGCAAAATTCCACTTTTTCCACATCCTTCTGTAATGGTCCTTTCCCTAGTTAACACACACACACACACACACACACACACACACACACACAACAAAGGATCTATAGACAAAGGAGACTATCAAGGGACAGGTTTCATGTATGTACATTTAAGGGCTTCCTCCCCTTTTGGAAACACACGGGAAATGGACTGCTTGCCCCTCCCAGCCACATCCACACAGGACTGATGTCGCCGAGCACAGAGACCCCTGACACAAGACTGCAGTTATCTCAACCAGCAGCAGCAATCTGCATATTTCCCCTCCTGTCCTCTCACTTCCCATCTCCCCCAGCCCGGACAAAGAGTGACACCTCTTAGGGTCTCAGTTTCTTGATCCGGAAAATGGGCAAGCACTTTGCTCACCCTAGTGAGTATCCCATGAAATGAGGGAAAATCCCAGGGGCTTCCAGCTCTGCTTCCCCACAGTGGCCATGTGGGCTTCCACTGCTGGACACTCCTGCAGCAGCCAAGGGTTGACCCACTTCCACCCACCTCCCCCTGGATTTGGGGAGGATCCCAGACTGCCAGCCACAGGCTGCAGAACACAGCCGCTCTGGAGCACCGGCTATGGCCAGAGCAACCAAGTGGCCCAAGAAGATCCCTAGATAGGAAGGAAAGGGTGTTCTCTGCACGAAATGCTCCCAGCCCTGGACATAGTCTTAAGACAACAGAAATGCAACTTACCTGCCTCCTCTCATCAGGCGCCTTCAGGAAAAGTGCATTAATTACTGCAATGGTATAGGTTTGGATTTCTTGATCTGACCTGTAAGGACACAGGACAATACAGAAAGTCAGAAGAGGCTCCCCCTGAGTCAGAGCTCTATGAGGTTCAAAATCACACTCACCTCCAGCCAAAAAGAGGTGAGAGAGAAAGACAGGGCCTAGAAAAGCCATGGAGCTCTGAGAATGCATTTCAGCCACCACAAAGCAAGAAACACAGCAAGTTTGCAATTACTGTTACTAGCTGCACAGTACACTACTCAGTGGAGATCACCTAGAAATCCAGGCAGCCTTCTCCTCTTTTAGGATCAAAAGCATGAACCCAGGAGAGGTAGTAGTAGTGGCAATAGTAGTAGTAGTAGTAGTAGCAGTGGTGTGTGTGGGTGGGTTGGTGTAATTTTCTGTTTGATGCGTAAAGTATATCTGCGAGCAGTTTTAGATGTCTCCACGTTCCTGGGCTGATTTAAAGGAAATTGCTTTGTCTCCATGGCTATGATATTACATATTCTAAAAATGTATTTCCAAATAGAAACTTTTTAATAACAAAAAGAATAGGTATTTATGTTTCTAAATTTACTTTTCACTGGAAAGAAATCAGAAATTCTAAATGAAGCAAAGATCTAATGTAAGCCACATGGTAAACAGTAAAAAGGAAGGATCCAAGGCGTAAACAAAGAGTGGCTTACAAGCTACATTTGGTTATCAGCTGATTAGGGAGATGTGGAGCCCAGAACAAAGCCTTTGGCAGGATGGGATTCAAAACCCAGTTCACCACAGGCTGGCCATGTGGCCTTGGGTAAGTTCATGGGCATCCCCAAAACACAGTTTCCTCATCGCAACATGGGCAAGGACACACCTACTTCATGGGATTGCTGTGAAGATAAAATAAGACTATGCACATAAAATCCTTCGCACGGGGCTTGGGGAACAATAAACTCTTCACTTTGGTGAAGTGCTTTGTGAATGAACAAGAGTGCCCTCAAGATTCAGAGAAAAGATATATAATACAAAGTTAATTCATTTCACATTCAGGAACATGTGAAACTAGTCTTATTTCTAGAGAGGTTACACACAAAAATCATCATTTTGAAGAATATGGTAATTTTTAGGCCACAATCCACAGCTTCTGTGGCTTAAATTTTAAATTCTGGTTATTTCCCTGCCTCCAAACGTCTAATGTACTTCGGCAGTTGATGTTACAAACACAAGAAACATTTCAGAGAACTACTGCATATCCCCGCACACTCCCACCCTGTGCCACCAACCCAAGTGAGTCCATCTCAGGTTCCTCCTGAGAAGCTGCAGATGAGACTTGAAAGAGCAAGGACAGGAGCTGTTGGGAGTCAGTTGGGGCCCCACCAGCGCCAGCCAGTATGCTAGAGGAAAGGCCTGTAGCTGAGGACGCCGAGGAAGCCATAGTTCTCTCCTCCCCAAGGCTTAGCTACTTCGGTCATTTCTGGACTCTCCATGGCACCCCAGTGTCCTTCCAATGACTCCTTTTCCTGCATAAGCCAGCTTACAATATGTTTTGCCACCTGCAACCCCAAATACTTTAAAGTATCACTGTACAAAGGGGTCCGTCTCAGGCTGGGATCATCAGAGACAACCTTAGTAGTCGCCTAAAGGAGGAAAGAAGGGCAAACAGCTCCAACTGCAGGCTGCAGCGGCAGCTGTCTAACCTTCACCTACAGTTCAGGCCACTAGGAAAAAATGTACATATTATGAAACACAAAAGAGGAAGGTCATTACAATCACCTTGAGCCTAGCTAAGGGAGAAGCCTGCCTTTAAAAATTCCTAGTAGAAAATGCCTAACATACAATTTCTAATTAACTATGAAAACACTCTTTATATCACACAGGAAACATTATCTTACATGCTTAAGGAAAGACTCTGTTGAAAATCTAAGAGGACAAATTGTCCTGTTTAATTAAAAGTAAAACTCTACCAATACCTACCAACATTCATCAAAACTGAGAGCCTACCAAGGGCCAGCCAGCGGAGACAGACATGGCCCTTACTTCACAGAGGGCCTGGGGGAAGTCACTGAGCCCTCCCAGTATGACACATGGTTTGGTTCTATGCCAAATTGAGATTCTTTTTCTGTACGTTTAATCGAACGACTCGAAACCTTTCCCAGGGAGCTATGTGGCTGTGCTCCTGAAGCTTGTCCCCTCCCCGGGGCAGCGGGCGCGCTTACCCTTGAAGATGTGGAATGAGCTGGCCGATGGTGATCTCCTGTGCCACCTTCTGGTACAGGTCATGGCTATTGAGCACCATGGACTCCAAAATGGCCAAGGACCGCTGCAGGATGGAGATGTCCATGGCCGACTTATTCACAAAACTTGCTATCTGAAAATGCAAGCGGACACGATTGACTGCTCAGGGTAAGTAGAGCAGAGCAGTGGAAAAGGGAATAAAATAAAGTAAATTGGGATCTCATTTAAGAAACACCAGACACCGAGGGTTGCCTGGAATCACAGCAAAATAGCAAGAACCTCCCAGCAAGTCAACAACTGTTCATGACATCATTACAAAGCGTGACTTATCTTATTTCTATAATTCAATGATAAATATTTTTTTTAAAAGACAACTGCAAAGAATTATTCTTTCTGGTTTTCCCAGGATTATTCTTCTGAGGTTCAGCTTTCAGAGACAGCCGATTTCAACACACATATTGTAAGGATTGCTGTGTTTCTCTGAGACTGTAATTTCAAAATATACTAATAGCCCTTCTTCTTCCATCCCCAGGCTACTCCTTCATCCACACAGTCATGACTTTTATGTGCTTATTTTGTCCCTTTTGTGTTCTTAAGGGACTCCCACAAATCACACTTGTCAACACAATTCAATTGGCAACTTTTCAGTCCCTGGCCACTCTCCTTGCTATTCCTAAACAGAAAACCCTTTACCCCCTTCTTCTAGCTTCTTACGGTTAAAATAAATTCTTTTCATCTCTCCCAAATTTAGCAAAGAGGAAATCATTTAAGTTAGCAGTGCTAAAAGTTAAAATACGAGGTTAAGCTCTAAAATATATTCCCTAAGGAATTAATCACTAAAGCCCCAAACATAATAAATCGGACTGTAAGAGGGAAATAATGTGGGAGTTAGAATAATGGATCACAGCAAATCAAACACATGGGTACCATAAAGGTTTTATTTTAGAGGCCTTGTTAAAAGTTATTACTGTCTGTTGACAACTCACAATAAAAGGCCATTATTATATCAACATAATGCCTGCTTCCTTAAAAGCTAAATAACTTGGTTCCATGACAAGTAAACACTTGCTGCCTTCTGTCAACACCAATTTCTCCCTTTTTGCTGTGCCATCAATCGATCCCTCTCCTTGACGGGGTCCTCTCTCCATCCTTGTACACGATAAAGTGCAAACGTACCCATGGCAATGTCCAGTTGCCATCCCAGTGGTCCCCTGACCCTGGGGAAGGCAGGGTGGGAGGTGCAGCTACCAACACCCTGCCTGCCCAGCCAGTCACATCTGGATCTCAGGTGGTGGGAAATAAATAATGGGAAGTATAGTGACATTGTGTTTTACATTCTGAAAAGCTATTATTTTATAATACAAACTGGAGGAAATGTATGGGAATTTTTAGGATTCCCAAAAAACTGCTTTAGCTCCTCTCATGGCTAATAAACTTGCCGTGTTTACTGTCTCTGGCAAGCCCTTGCCCTAATCCTCGCCGTCTGCCCAATCCTCCAAATCCATAATGCAAGGCCACCTTTCTTCCTTTAGGGCCATCTTTCTCTGACAAAAATCCCATTACCCTCACGTTGTGTTCAC
>VSMD01112425.1:0-40236 GCA_008750895.1 Mirza zaza
TTGAGACAGAGTCTCGCTTTGTTGCCCAGGCTAGAGTGAGTGCCGTGGCATCAGCCTCGCTCACAGCAACCTCAAACTCCTGGGCTCAAGCAATCCTCCTGCCTCAGCCTCCCGAGTAGCTGGGACTACAGGCATGTGCCACCATGCCCGGCTAATTTTTTGTATATATATTTTTAGTTGCTCAATTAATTTCTTTCTATTTTTGGTAGAGACGGGGTCTCGCTCAGGCTGGTTTCGAACTCCTGACCTCGAGCTATCCGCCCGCCTCAGCCTCCCAGAGTGCTAGGATTATAGGCGTGAGCCACCGCTCCCAGCTTATTTGTGTTCATTTTAAAGTGACCTGAACAGATAGCATGCAACATGTGGGATCTAATACCTTGTTGTATTCACTGTTGACACCAGAAGGGAAAAGGTAAGGCTGGGCGTGGTGGCTCATGCCTGTAATCCTAGCACTCTGAGAGGACGAGGAGGGCAGATCACTCAAGGTCAGGAGTTGGAAACCAGCCTGAACAAGAGTGAAACCCCCGGCTCTACTAAAAAATAGAAAGAAATTAATTGACCAACTACAATATATAGAAAAAATTAGCCGGGCACAGTGGCGCATGCCTGTAGTCCCAGCTACTCAGGAGGCTGAGGCAGAAGGATCGTTTGAGCCCAGGAGTTTGAGGTTGCTGTGAGCTAGGCTGACACCACGGCACTCGAGGCTGGGCAACAGAGTGAGACTCTGTCTCAAAAAAAAAAAAAAAAAAAAGAGAGAGAAAAGGTCACACAGTACAGCTACTCTGTACATTTTTTGGCCTTATATGTTGTAGGAGAACAAATCATAGAAGTACCCTAACCATGTATTAATATCTTGATTCATGAAAAACAAAAATCACACATTGGTTCCCCAAATGTGTCTGGAACTGCCTTTCTAGGGACATAAAAATGAATTTTTAAAAACCTTGCCCAAGAGCTCATCATATCATCGAGAGACATATTTAAAAAATATATTCTTGCAATAAGGTTTTGTAGAAGAAATGCTAGAAGAATCTAAAAGACAGTGGTTGCACAAAGGAGAAGTGTTAGATTCTATTTTGTATATGAGACTGAGACAACTTACAGAAGTAAAGCTTTGAGTCTGGACAAATCTATCATGTGTTCTTATGACTATGGACCAGTACAAAGCCAACGCCCAGAAGCACTGAAAACACATGGCAACTCAGTGGAACTACGAATAGACAGTTTGTTGGTTACTCGACTGTAAAGTGCACATGTGAGAGATCTAGGTTACGCGCTCCTTACGAGACTCGAATGCCTGATGATGTGCAGTGGAGCTGGGGCAGTGATGCTAGTGCTGGGGAGCAGCTGCAAATACAGATTATCATTAGCAGAGGTTTGTCTGCACAATAAATGTAATGTGCTTGAATCATCCCTAAACCATCCTCCCCCTGTCCTCCCTCCCCAGGGTCCCTGGAAAAACCATCCTTGAAACTGGTCCCTGGTGCCAAAAAGGTCGGGGTCTGCTACCCTAAGGTATACACAGGCCACTTCAAGATCACAGCTGGGGTAATGAGGAGCCAATGAAATGGTAAAGTAAGCCCTGGAGGTATATGTCCAAATTTGCATTTTAGAGGGAATGATGGAAAGAGTGGAGAATGGCTTAAGAGGAAACTCAGAGCAAAAACCAGAGGACAAGATGACCACCTATAGAAAGGTGGTAACAATGGGCAGGAGTAGGAAACCAACCTGCCCCATTTTGTACAGATTATGAGCCAAGAATAATCTTTGTTTTTTACATTTGTTTGTTTATTGATTTTTGAGACAGGGTCTCGCTCTGTCTGCCAGGCTAGAATGCAGTGGCATGATCATAGTTCACTGGAGCCTCAAACTCCTGGGTTCCAGCAATCCTCCTGCCTCCACACTACAGTCACATGCTACCATGCCCGACTAATTTTTCTATTTGTTTTTTGTAGAGACAGGGTCTTGCTCTTGCTCAGGGTGGTCTCAAACTCCTGGGCTCAGCCTCTCAGAGTGCCAGGATTATAGTCGTGAGCCACTGTGTTACATTTTTAAATAGTTGACAAATCAAAAGAATGTTTTGTGACATATTATATGTAACAATTATTTAAAAATTTGAATTTCACTGTCCATAAATACAATTTTATTAGTACACAAGCATGCTTGTTTGTGTACTGTCTACAGATGCTTTCATGATACAACAGTAAGGGTGAGTGGTTGCCTCAAAGGGTATGTGGCACTCTCACTGCTGCCTGGCACACTAAAATCACAGATAAGGATGCAGTTATAACTTCACTGCATTGCAAGTGCCAGGCCTAATGCCATATTGTGACATTTTATTTTTTATTACCAGTGCATATTGTATCAAAACAAGAAAAGTAGACTTTGAATGTCACATTGTTAAGGCACAGTGTAGTGTGGATTATTTTATCTAATTAGATAGCAAAGTATTGTGTTTATTATGCAATGACACCATAACTGTGCTACAAAAAGCAACATATGGGTTGACATTACCATACTAAGCATTTAACACTATTTTCAACTCTCAGGAATTTACCAGTCAGAAAAATTAGAAAATTTGAAACACAGTATTTCATCTCAGCAGAATTTTGGAATGGTTTATTTGTTAGCCAAGCAAGGAAAGCCATTTACCAATGGTGAGTTAATTAAATCACATTTGATTAAAATAGCTAAATAAATGAGTCCAGAAAAAAATAAACTTGTTTAGGACAATGAGCCTCTTAGTGAGGAAAGTTGCTCAAAGGGTTGAAGACACTGAAAGCAACATCAATAGTCAGTTCAAAAACAAGGCGTATGATCAAGTGGTTTTCCTCAATTCGTAATGAGTCAAAAGATACTGTTCAGTTGTTATCGTTTATTCTGAGAGTCAATAGTTAGCTTGATGCAAGTGGAATTAGTCCCTATAACTAGTCTGCATAGAACTAAAGAAAGAATATTTTCAAGCAGGTTGAAAAAACATTAATTCAGTAAATCTTGAAATGGCATCTATAAGATGTGCCACAAATGATGATAACGAAAATATGTACAGAAAAGTTCAGTGGGACAAATTCATAAAGCCTATAAAAATGTAAGGTGTCTAAAGCCTATGATTATTCACTGTATTATTCATCAATAGGCACTTTGCAGAAAATCTTTGAACCTCTCCTGTAATTGAACCAGCAGTGGCAATGGTGAGCTTCATTCACTCTCATGGACTTAACTATCATCATTTCCATGAAATATAGTCAGAAATAGGCCAGGTGTGGTGGCTCATGCCTGTAATCCTAGCACCCTTGGGAGGCTGAAGCAGGCGGATTGCTTGAGGTCAGGAGTTGGAAACCAGCCTGAGCAAGACCCCATCTCTACTAAAAATAGAAAGAAATTAATTGACCAACTAAAAATATATACACAAAAAATCAGCCAGGCATGGTGGTGCATGCCTGTAGTCCCAGCTACTCGGGAGGCTGAGGCAGTAGGATAGCTTGAGCCCAGGAGATTAAGGTTGCTGTGAGCTAGACTGATGCAAAGGCACTCACTCTAACCTGGGCAGCAAAGTGAGACTCTGATCAAAAAAAAAAAAAAAAAAAAAAAAGAAATAGAAGATGAATATCTTGACTTGTCTTTCCACACAATAGTGCAGTGGCTTAGCAACAGTAAAATTTTATTGTGATTTTTTTTTTAGCTTAGGGTTGAAATTAAAATTTTTCTGAATGAGAATGTCCCTCAACATCTATTACATCAAACACTGAACAGCTCTAATTATCTTTTGCTGAAGACTTAATAATGTCTCTTACTGAATCCAATCTAAAATTACAAAGCAAAACAATATTTATACAAAACTTATACTATGATAAAATCATTTCAACAACTAACATTATTAGAAACATAAGTAAAGTCAAGCAGCATATCTCACGCTGTCTAAAGTTAAAAGGTAGAAGTGAGATCTCCATTTCCAAATTATAGTGAATGTATTTTTTAAAGCTCCAACTACAATTCCAGCAGAATTTTCTGGACCTCAAAGCAAGTCATATGATACTTTCATATTTTAAAATCCATTTAACTGTACAATTAAGGAGATTCCACCTAACCTTCAGTTGGAAGTGATTAATCTGCAAAGTAATGACATGCTAAAAGGCAAAAAACCAAAAGAATGATCAGAAATAACTCTATAAATGACTTACGAGTAAGGAGTATGCTCAATTAAAATAATAATGCTTGTCACTAGAACTACTATACAACCCAGGAATCTTTCTTCTGGATATATACCCAAAGGAGATGAAATTACCACCTCATAAAGTTATCTGCACTCCCCTGTTCAGTACAGCATTATTACTATAGCCAAGATATGGAAACAACCTAAACGTCCATCAGTGGACAAATAAATAAAATGTGGAATACATATGCAATGGAATATTATTCAGCCTTTAAAAAGGAGATCCTGCCATTTGCTACAACACAGATGGACCTAGAAGATATCACACTAAGTGAAATAAAGCAGACACAGAAAGAAAAATATTGCCTGATCTCACTTATATAAGGAATATATATATATTTTTTTTAAAGCCCAAGTACACAGATATAGAGAATGGCACAATGGTTACCACAGGTCAGGGTTCCAGAAGGGGGAGGAAATGAGATGTGGATGAAAGAATACCAAATAGTACATACACAGGATGAACATGTTTACAGATCTAATAACAAGTTAATAAACTTATATAAAGGATTGTTAAATAAGCATATTTTAGCTGCTCCTGTCTCACAGGTAACCACGTGCGACAGTCAGCATGTTGATCTGCTTGTGATCACTTTGCTGTCTGTGTGTGCGCCCGTAACACCGTGTCGCAAACCTCGGACATGCACAATAACATGTATTTCAAATAAATAAAATAAAATCATATGCTGTGGACTGGTATCGGTAATTGGTAGCACCACTGTGTGTGAAATATTTTTTCAAAGATAAACTATGTAAAAGCTCATTACAGTTCAACATTAACAGACGACAATCTGCAACAGATTTTGATGACAGGGAATACTAATAAAGAACCCAAATTAAGCAAAATGTGAACCACTCCAAAAGAATTCCATTTTTCTCATTAGTCAACCTGCATTATAAAACATTATCTGCAATCATTATTATATTTTGAATCTCACCACTAAAAAAATGGTGGAAGTTTTGTTTTGTTTTTTTGCTCATTAAGTCCTACATAATACCTTTGATTTTATTTCTTGGCACAAAGCCTAAAACATTTGCTATATGGCTCTTTACAAAAAATGTTTGCTAACATCTGGAAAGAAGAATTGATCCTACAAAATAAGACATAAAGAGATTTTCATCCCACATTCATGGTGCAAAAACAAAGATGGAGAAACTGCCTCCTAGGGTTTCTTTACAAGCATCCAGGTAAATCCAGGTGCCATCTGCAAAGACTGGGAAGTGGAATGAAAGAGGCAGGGCAGAAGGTAAGGGTTAGAGAGCTCTCGGACATGCTGTGCTTTAAATGTCTGCACAACGGGCAGGCAAGGATCTCCAGGAGGCAGCTGACGTGTGGTTCTGGAGCTCAGGAGGAAAGCCCAAGACGAAAGTGAAGGCCGGGGAGTCACTGGTATCTCGGTGCCCGCTGAAACCAGCAGTGAGTCAGATGCGCCCCAGGAGAGAGACCAAGGGGCAAAGGACAAAGGACAAGGACAGGATCTGAGGGGACCCCACATGGGAGCCTGGAGAGGAAAGGCCAAGAAGAATGAGAATAAAATTCTCTGAGCATAAAAATAAAACTAGTAACCTACACTAAGCCTAAGAGTTCTTCACTTACGGAAAATGAATTGGGAATGAAAAAGCAGTGATATTTTAGGAAAACCAAGGATATAACAGTAAGAACTAAAGATAAGCAAAACAACTGAATATGGAAAAAACAGAATTACAGCAAGAAATGGAAGAAAATCTGCTTAAAGGAGCCATCAAAGAACAAGAATTCTCAAAAATTAAAAAATTTGACTACTGAATTTTGAAAACCAAAATCAAAACTCTCAACTAGGCCAGGTGCGGTGGCTCACACCTGTAATCCTGGCACTCTGGGAGGCCGAGGCGGGTTGATTGTTTGAGCTCAGGAGTTCAAGATCAGCCTGAGAAGACCAAGACCCCATCTCAACTAAAAATAGGAACAAATTAGCTGGACAACTAAAAATATACAGAAAAATTAGCTGGGCATGATGGTGCATGCCTTTAGTCCAAGCTACTCGGGAGGCTGGGACAGAAGGATTACTTGAGCTCACCAGTTTGAGGTTGCTGTGAGTTAGGCTGATGCCACGACACTCTAGCCTAGGCAACAGAGTAAGACTTTGTCTCAAAAAAAAAAAATAAAGAATAAAAAAAAAACCTGTCAACTAAAGGCATGAAATAGAATGGATATACAATAAGTCCTCATTTAACATTGTCAATACGTTCCTAGAAACTAAAACTTTAAGCAAAATGACATATTTTGTCATTTTACCATAGGCTGATTGATATAAACAAGAGTTAAGTTCCTACAGCATATTTCTAGTCACAAAACATCATCAAACTTCTAAATGAATACCCAAAATACTTACAATATTACATATTGTAACAAGTATACACACATTTAAGAAAGATTAATAAAAGCAAGAAAGATAATTATTTACTCCAGCACTCATACTGGTAATGGGTTAAGTCAAGAATAGGCCGGGTGCAGTGGCTCACACCTGTAATCCTAGCACTCTGGGAGGCTGAGGCGGGCGGATTGCTCAAAGTCAGGAGTTCGAAACCAGCCTGAGCAAGAGCGAGACCCCGTCTCTACTATAAATAGAAAGAAATTAATTGGCCAACTAGTATATATATATATAGAAAAAATTAGCCGGGCATGGTGGCACATGCCTGTAGTCCCAGCTACTCGGGAGGCTGAGGCAGGAGGATTGCTTGAGCCCAGGAGTTTGAGGTTGCTGTGAGCTAGGCTGATGCCATGGCACTCACTCTAGCCTGGGCAACAAAGTGAGACTCTGTCTCAAAAAAAAAAAACAAAAACAAAAAAAAAGAAACAAGAATAAATTATGTGCAAAGCAAACATTGTCAGGAGCACCTCCTCCCCTACACAGTTCAAAAACAATGACAAATATAACAGATTTTCTGAGTGCTTTCGTATCTCATTGTTTATTGTTGTGTACTGTATAATTATGGTAGACTTTACAAATTTTTAGTTTACAATAATTTGTACTCATTCATTCATTTTCCAACCCACTTATTCCAGCTCAGGGTCTCAGGTGGCCAGAGCCGATCCCAGCAGCTCAGGGCACAAGGCAGGAAGCAACTCGGACAGAATGCCATTCTGTCAGGCTCACTCCCACACCCACCCTCACTCAGACTGGGACCATGCGGAAATACCAATTCACCTAACATACACATCTTCGGAATGTGGGAGGAAATGAGAGTACTCAGAGAAAACCCACAGACATGGAGAGAATGTGCAAACCACACAGACAGGGACCTCGACTAGGAATCAATTTTTTTCCTCATCAATATCATAATGAAATGATGCTGGAGGAAACAACATTGAACAAAATGACAATATATGAGACCCACTACATATGAAAAAATTGGGCAAACCTCCTAAAACAAAGAACAAAAGAGAGATTGCCAAGTGTACACAGAAGGTCCGAACCCTCTTGCCTGAGAATCCAAAAGAGTAAGAGTTTTCCAGCTTATTTGCCACCAATAAATTAGAAACTGACTTGCCCTCTACTGTCTGCTAGGTGACACCTGCTCGAGAAACCCTAAAAGCCTGTCTCCCAAAGGCTCTGGGAACACAAAGCCTTGATCATGAAAAGGACAATGACTATCCCCATTTAAGAGAAACTAGGCCAGGTGTGGTGGCTCACGCCTGTAATCCTAGCACTCTGGGAGGCTGAGGCAAGCTCAGGAGTTCGAGACCAGCCTGAGCAAGAGCAAGACCCCGTCTCTACTAAAAATAGAAAGAAATTAGCTGGACAACTAAAAATATATAGAAAAAAAAAAAATTAGCCAGGCATAGTGGCGCATGCCTATAGTCCCAGCTACTTGGGAGGCTGAGGCAGGAGGATCGCTTGAGCCCAGGAGCGTGAGGTTGCTGTGAGACTGATGCCATGGCACTCTAGCCTGGGCAACAGAGTGACACTCTGTCTCAAAAAAAAAAAAAAAAAAAAAAGAGAGAGAGAGAGAGACTAGGGCTGAGGTGCAGTGGCTCATGCCTATAATCCTAACACTCTAGGAGGCAAAGACACCAGGATTGCTTGAGGCCAAGAATTAGACACCAGCCAGATCCTGTCTCTACAAAAAATAGAAAAATTAGTGGGGTGGTGTACACCTATAATCCCAGGTCGTCTGACGGCTGAGGCAGGAAGATCACTTATGTCCAGGAATCTGAGATTGCAGTGAGCTATGATGATGCAACTGTACTCTACCCCAGGCAACAGAGCAAGACCCTGTCTCAAAAAAAAAGAGGAAACAGAATCCTGAGAAAAGAAGTCCAAGTAAAGTTATTAGTATTCAAAGACAATGGTTTTGTCTGATATAACCAGAAGAGCTAACACGTAAATATTAAGGGTTCCAGGAAATTAAACTAAATAAGATACTTTGAGTTGAAAGATATACTAAAGGAATTTAGAATTAAAAAAAACTTTGGTTTCAGCTGTGACATATAAAGAGCTTGGAAGTTGTCACTCCCATCCTTACATCAAGAAAAAGCTAGAGGCCGGGCGCGGTGGCTCAAGCCCGTAATCCTAGCTCTCTGGGAGGCCGAGGTGGGCGGATCGTTTGAGCTCAGGAGTTCGAGACCAGCCTGAGCAAGAGCGAGACCCCATCTCTACTATAAATAGAAAGACATTAATTGGCCAACTAAAGTATATATAGAAAAAAATTAGCCGGGCATGGTGGCACATGCCTGTAGTCCCAGCTACTTGGGAGGCTGAGGCAGCAGGATTGCTTGAGCTCAGGAGTTTGAGGTTGCTGTGAGCTAGGCTGATGCCACGGCACTCACTCTAGCCTGGGCAACAAAGTGAAACTCTGTCTCAAAAAAAAAAAAAAGAAAAGAAAAAGAAAAAGCTAGAAAAATTGTAAGTCAATGACTTTCCTTGAACCCATCAAGAATTGAGGTCAAAAGGCAAACTGTCACCCTGAAATCTGGAGAGATGGGTATATCCAGAGTCACAGCCAAGATCTGCTTACTTCGAGAAGAAGCTGCCAGAGTCATAAGTTGGCAAGAGCACTTAAATGGTAAATCTGAAAATTGCTGAAGGCTGAGTATAGAGAAGTATCAAAGTGAGAAATTCCTGTGAACAGCAGTCTTAGAGGGACACCCACACTTTCTGGGCTTTCCCTCTAGGCACCTCACCAGGTTTTCAGAGAAAAGATCTAAGAAAGATCCACTCAGAACTAGCAAGAGAGGCCAGGCGTGGTGGCTCCTGCCTGTAATCCTAGCACTCTGGGAGGCCAAGGCGGGCGGATTGCTCAAGGTCAGGAGTTTAAAACCAGCCTGAGCAAGAGCAAGACCCCGTCTCTACTATAAATAGAAAGAAATTAATTGGCCAACTAATATATAGAGAAAAAATTAGCCAGGCATGGTGGCACATGCCTGTAGTCCCAGCTACTTGGGAGGCTGAGGCAACAGGTTTGCTTGAGCCCAGGAGTTTGAGGTTGCTGTGAGCTAGGCTGACGCCAGGGCACTCACTCTAGCCTGGGCAACAAAGCGAGACTCTGTCTCAAAAAAAAAAAAAAAAAAAAGAACTAGCAAGAGGAGGGAAACAGTAACCACTGTAAAATATGCTCAGAGCCTTTCCCACAACAAAGGTCTACTCTCTGAAATACAGTCCCACCTGCAGGAAGGGAATGCTTAACCCATCCATCTCCAGCCTTTGTCTCACTTTAGAGGAGAGGCACATAATCAGCAAGGCTTACGGTTTCAAGGAAATAAAGTAGAAACTCTCAGCCAAGAAAGGAAGGAGGAGGCAAGGAGGGAAAAAAACTGTACCACTGAAGAAGCACTGTGAAAATCACAGCCCAAGGACACAGGCCCACCGAAAGACTGAGATGTAACCATGAGATCAGAGAATGTTTCCTCTCTTCCACACTTTACCACCACATAACAGGGCTCCAGCATAACAGTGGATTATAGCTAACAGAGCTACAAGACATAGACTCTCACTGCAGTGGAGCTCTTAGGGAATCTCAGGTCAAGAGAAAAAACAAAAAACAAGAGGAAAATTGAAGACTCTGGAATCTACAGCTGTAACAAAATTATACCCAGCCCAACTCCTAGCCAGAATAATATAAATTCTCACACCTGAGACCTATTTTCTTCAGCTTCTATTACCATGTACATGCCCAAGCTTTCAACAAAAAACTACAAGCCATGCCAACAGGCAAGAAAAAAATATATATTCTGAAGAAAAGAAGTGATCAGAACCAGATTCAGGCATGACACAGGTGCTGGAATTGCTGAAGGCAAGAGAACTTAAAACAACTATGATTTATATGATAAAGACTGTGGATAAAGTAGACAATATCCAAAGACAGATGGGTAATATAAGCAGAGAGATAGAAACTCTAAGGACAAAAATCACAAGAAAATGCTAGAAATCAGAAACACAGTAGCAGAAATAAAGAATGCCTTCTAAACAACCGAGGAAAGAACCAGTGAACCTGAAGATTGAGCAACAGAAACCTGCCAAAGTGAAATGCAAAAAGAAACAGCATGAAAAAACCCAAACATCCAAGAGCTGTTGAAAAAACATCAAAAGGTATAAGATACACATAATTGGAATACCAAAAGGAGAAGAAATATCTTAAGTAATAATTGCCAAAACATTCCAAAATTAATGACAGATCCAGGAAGCTCAGAAAACACCAAGCAGGACAAATACAACACACACATATACATACATACACACATACATACACACACACACACACCCTAACATATCACGTTCAAACTACAGAAAACCGAAGACAAAGAGAAAATCTTAAAAGAACCCACCAGGGGCCAGGGAGGGAGAACACCAGAAACAAGAATAAGAATTACAGCAAATTTCTCAGAATCCATGCAAGCAACAGAGTAGAATGAAATATCTAAAGGAGTGAAAGAAAAAAAATACCAACCTAGAATCAATGTAAAACACACATCGAGACATACATTTATATAACTCTGAATGACAAGGATAAAATCTTACAAACTTCCAGACAAAAGAACAGCTGACTCAAAGAGGAAAGAGAGATATCCTAGCTTCAGATTTCTCCTCTGCAGTGGTAGAAGCAAAAAGACAATGAGATTGTGAGGAAAAAATTTCAATCTTTCCTATTCTTAATTCTATATACAAATACACAAACAAGTTCTTTCCTTCTCTCTTGTGTTAGATTCCCTGTTTCTGGAGCTTGTATCTTCTTTCCTGGTTCTTTGTTTTGTTGGAGCATGTCCTCCAGTAGCTTCCTGAGAAAGGGTTCGTGGCAGGTAAATATTTGGAGACCTTGTAAATGTCCCTTACACTTTCAACACATTTGTTTTCAACACACCTGCACCCATGTGACTCCTATACATAAATAAATAGTGTTTCCTGTGACAGACCCAAAACCAGATGTGCCTGGTCAAATGCTGCATCAGGGTTAAGGGACTCAGGGAATAAAGCGCTCATGCAATCTATGCAGGGTAAATGCCCAAGGAGGTGCTGACAGTAAACTGCCAAACAAGTCTCAGGTGAGGTTAAGGCAAAGCAGTTAGGAGGAGAGGCAAACTACAGAGCTTGCTATAGATAGATAGTTACAACTAGATGGAGACTATGCATATGATTTTATCATGCAATGTCAAAGAGCCCTTGAAATGGAAAAGACTCATCATTACTGGAAGAGCCAATAATGGACTGACAACACTGCAAAATGAAGGAGTCT
The DNA here is from genome assembly GCA_008750895.1 of Mirza zaza. Classification (NCBI taxonomy): domain Eukaryota; kingdom Metazoa; phylum Chordata; class Mammalia; order Primates; family Cheirogaleidae; genus Mirza; species Mirza zaza. The sequence continues at coordinate 11,924 of VSMD01112425.1, forward strand.
GGCTATGGGGTGGGTCAGGTGGGTAGATTAAAGCTTTCTAAGGTCCTCTAGGAGGAGGTGAGAGAGGCTCACGTCTATAATCCTAGCACTCTGGGAGGTGGGAGGATCGTTTGAGTTCAGTTCAAGACTAGCCTGAGCAAGAGCAAGACCCCGTCTCTACCAAAAATAGAAAAAAGTTAATTGGAAACAGCTAAAAATATATAGAAAAAATTAGCCGGGCATGGTGGCGCATGCCTGTAGTCCCAGCTACTCGGGAGGCAGAGGCAGAAGGATTGCTTGAGCCCAGGAGTTTGAGGTTGCCGTGAGCTAGGCTGACGCCATGGCACTCTAGCCTGGGCAACAAAGTGAGATTCTGTCAAAAAAAAAAAAGAACAATCTTAAAATGTGAATTCCCCAATATAAGTGTTTAATGCTATAAATTCTAAATACTGCTTTAGTACATATCACTTTTTTATATGTTGTATTTGCATTTTCAATCAGTTCAAAATAGTTTCCAATTTTCATTATGATTTTCACTTTGTCCTATGGGTTATTTAGAAGTATATTAGTTTCTAAACAATTGGCTATTTTTCAGATAGCTTTCTGATTTCTCAGGTAATCCCACTGTGGTCAGAGAACATACTCTGTACAACTTGAATCCTTTTATACTTGAGACTTGTTTTATGGCGCAGAATACTGTTTTGGTAAACATGAAAAGAGTTATGTATTCTATTGTAGACTGTTCTATAAATGTCAGGTCAAGTTAGTTGATAATTTTGTTTAGATCTTTATCCTTACAGATTTTTCTGTCTAGTTATTCTCCAATTATTGAGAAAAGGGTTTTGAAGTCTCTGACTATAACTGTGCAATTGTCTATTGGTCTTGTAGATCAGTAAGTTTTTGTTTCATGTATTTTGAAGCTCTGTTTTTAGGTACATAAACATTTAGGATTTTTGTGTCCTCTTGATGAGCTGACTCCTTTATCATTATAAAAGGTTCTTTTTATCCCCATACAGGTTGACTATCCCTTACCTGAAATGGGACCAGAAATGTTTTAGATTTTAGATTTTTTGAGATTTTTGAATATTTGCATTATAGTTAACAGGTTCAGCATCCCTAATCAGAAAAGCCAAAACCTGAAATGTTCCAATCAACATTTCCTTTGAGCATCAATGTCAGCATTCAAAAAGTTTCAGATTTTGGAGCATTTCAAATTTCAAATTAGGGATCCTAAACCTGTAATAATTTATGCTTGGAAATCTCCTGTCTGATATTTAATACAGTGTTAGCATGGTATATCTCTTTCATTTGATTAGCATTATCATGGTATATCTTTTTCAATTCTTTTACATTTAACCTATTTCTATCTTTATAGTAATGTGAGTTTGTTGTCTGTAGTATACAAACAAGCCTTGCTGTTTTTAAAAAAAAAATCCAATCTGGCAATCATTGCCTTGGATGTTTGGGACACATATATAATATGACTATTGATATGATTACACTTAAGTCCGTATCTTTCCATTTGTTTCCATCTTTCTATCTGTCCCAGCTGTTCTTTGTCATTTTTTCTTTTTCTGCCTTCTAATGGGTTAATTCAGTGTCTTTTATGATTCCTCCTTTTAGGACATTGCTCAAATGTCACTTTCTCAATAAAGCTAATTTATTCCTAATGTGTCATTTTTGACATTACAGATATCCCCATTTTTCTTCCATTTCCATTTCTAACTTATTGACTAACATGTTTAAAATATGTATCTAATTAACCCATTAGCTAGCAGCTTTCATGTGTTTATCTTGTATCCAAGATAAATATATGTGGATGTAATATCGCCAGTAAGTTTCCTATTGCTGAAGTACCCACCCTTTCTTGATATAAACCCTACTTGGTCAGTCATTTATGCAGTGAACATATATTGAGAACCTGCTGTTACAGTGTTGGAAAGATTACTGTGAACAAGTTACCACCTTCACAGTATGTTCTGATAGGACATGCTGTATTATTCTTTTAGTATATTCCTAAATGTAGTCTGCTGATATTTTATTAGGAACATTTAAATTAAAATTTTAAGTGATTTTTTTCCTGTGGTTTTCTTTGTTGTGTTACCTCACAAGGCTTTGTTAAGTATATATTCTCAAAGCTGATTATACTTTTGCTTTATTACCCTGCTTATTAATGCCAGCTTTAGATTTAATCTCTTTTACGGGCTAGTTCCAACAAACTGCTTTTAGTTTTACATTTAGCCTTGCTCATTTTGTTTTAATTATATTCAATTATTATTATTATTATTTTTTTTTTGAGACAGAGTCTCACTCTGTTGCCCAGGCTAGGGTGAGTGCTGTGGCATCAGCCTAGCTCACAGCAACCTCAATCTCCTGGGCTCAAGCGATCCTCCTGCCTCAGCCTCCCAAGTAGCTGGGACTACAGGCATGCGCCACCATGCCCAGCTAATTTTTTGTATATTTAGTTTTAGTTGGTCAATTAGTTTCTTTCTATTTTTAGTAGAGACGAAGTCTCGCTCAGGCTGGTTTCGAACTCCTGACCTTGAGCAATCCACCTGCCTCAGCCTCCCAGAGTGCTAGGATTACAGGCGTGAGCCACCACGCCCGGAAAATTATATTCAATTATGATTTTATCCTTAGTTTGTCCTCTTTTGTTTTTTTCATTTTCCAATTTCTTTTAGACACATATAATTTATAATCATTTTCAATGTAGTTTTAAAAATAAGTTAAAGACAAGTACTCTGTAATAACTTTACTTGTCGCCCTAAAGTTATCATGTAATACAGTCCCCTTTCATTTTATTCCAGATAATTAGTAATTTGAATTTTGATATTTATTTTAGACCTAAAGTTTTATTTAGGGGACTATTTCTTTTTCTTATGATTATATATCCTAGTTACAGTCATCTATCTATTCCTTTTAATTTTAAAGCTCATAACTGAGGATATAGCATCTCAAAAATTCTACTTCTAACATATCTCTGCTTTTCAGTATTCATTAAAAATTACTTAGTGACCAGAATGTGATCTAATGATAAAAAATGAGTGATGAAAAAACCTGTTGTCAGATGACCCAGTTCCTATCCTGGGCATGGTACTTAACTTTGCTTCAGTTTTCTTTACACTGGGAAAATAATGGTATTTATATTTTATGTTTGTCATTGAGAATTCCTAGATTATAAACATTTAAAATATTTAGAAGACTATCTGGCATAAAATAAACACTACTATATTTTAATTATTATTATTTCATCAATTTCTGTAAATTTTCTCTGAACAAAAGAGTAAAATATTCTGTTTGTGTACAATACCACATGATAGCTTTCTTTGCTTTTTTTTATCTCCTTGATGTGTCAGAAGTTGAAAGAGGTATCTTACCCCTCTCAAGAGTATGTTTTCTGTAACCAAGGTAGCACTTGCTTCTGTATTTGGCTATATAAAATGCTTTTATCCTCTTGGCCAATTTTGCTATTTATCATTGTGTGATATCTATTTGCATACCATTTAGGTTAAAGTTAAGAATTAAGTTCCACTTTGATATTACTAAGGCTGCCCTTGCTTCCCTTTTACTGCTTTTGCCTGAAATATTTTACCCACTTCTTTGCTTTCCTTCCTTCATCTCTGTTTTAGATCTATTTCTTAAAAGCATCATATGACTGGATTTTGTTCTTTTAAACGATTATGATTATCTTAGATAAGAAATTCACCCATTCATATTTTTTGTGATAATATATATATTTTGTTTTTACTCTGCATCTTCATTTATCAACTATTATATTTGAGTATAACATAAATATGCATTTTAATTTATACCATTAACACATTTTTCAGTTTCTTTACTTTTTTTGACTTGTTCAGAAAAGAAAGGCCTGAAATGTGAATTAGAATTACCGACACAAGGCCAGGTGCTGTGGCTCACGCCTGTAATCCTGGCACTCTAGAAGGCCAAGGTAGGTGGATCGCTCAAGATCAAGAGTTCGAAACCAGCCTGAGCAAAAGCGAGACCCCGTCTCTACTAAAAATAGAAACAATTAATCGGCCAACTAAAAATATGTAGAAAAAATTAGCCAGGCATGGTGGCACATGCCTGTAGTCCCAACTACTCGGGAGGCTGAGGCAGAAGGATCGCTTGAGCCCAGGAGTCTGAGGTTGCTGTGCGCTAGGCTGACACCACAGCACTCTAGCCTGGGCAACAGAGTGAGACTCTGTCTCAAAAAAAAAAAAAAGAATTACAGACACAAATGCCAGAGAGTATAACTCTGAACTGTCTGAACCACCTCATAAATACAGCCTAAAGAGGGAAAAAAAATCATTTACTGAAATAGTCTGCAGATAGACTCAACTTCTTCCTCCAGATACTCTACATTTTATCCCTGTATCAAGCAACAACATCAGAAAATGGTGTAAAGCAGTGCTGTCCAATTTGGTAGCCACTAGCCATATGTAACAACTAAGACTCAAAATGTTGCTATGTAACCTAGGAAATACATTTATTTTTTATTAAATTTCGATATCCACACATGGCTAGTGGCTACTCTACTGGATGGCATACTATTCTGGACTACAATATTTTGATTCTCTGAAAACTTATTCCACCTAGTTTTCCTTAGCACTAGAGTCCTCTATTCCCACTGAAGAACTACTGAATGAAAGATGCCACATTACTATTGGAAGGTTGTACAGTTCATCGCCCAGAGTATAAGAAAGGAACATTTCTATTTAGACTTTAATCCTATTAAGTCTTCATGTCCCATTAACAATCAATATGGTTTTTCATTATGAAATATATAAATCATGTAACGTATGTCTACATTTTGTCATGGTTATTAAAGAGATAATATTAGAGAGACAAATTTACAGCTCAATTGTGAAAACTCTGGAAAATCATAAAACTCATATTTACCTATATATTAAATCATCTTGTTATTAATCTGCTACTATGTATTTTCCCTATTGATATCTATTTCTGTATTTCCACTCTAGTGACACTTAAAAGCCTCATACAAGGCATTATAAATAAAGTTGGTAATAACAATTAAATAACTCACCTGGGATCTGTCCATTTTCTGCTGGTCTTGGAAAAACGTGGAGAAGTGTGAAGGTAATGATGGGTAAGAAGGAAGCAAGAATGAAGTCAGGAGGAATCTGGCCTGCCTTGCAGCAGCTCCTGGATTCAACTTCCTAAAATGCTTCACAGAAGCAGCAGTTTGAACAATGGGGAGACATATATATGACCAGATGGTATTGAGCTCAGATGTCCAATTTTTCACTGGGTAAAAGCAAACACATGTATCCCAATGATTATTAACAATTTATGTCACTCTCTGACTGAGACACATAAAAAATTTTTAAATACAACTGAGGACTGAACTCTGATCTTTTTTCTTTTGCTAAGAACTCCTTCCTAAGGAGGCCAGCTGGGTCAGGCTGACAAACGGTAAATTCTCACTAAGTGGCGGAGGTTTATTTCTCAACCTGATTCTGGTATGCCATTAACATCACCTAAAAGATAAGAAGCCCCTGTCTTAACTCAAGCATCCTAGCAGATGCCTATCATAAATTTAAAATATCTTAGCTCAAGCATCCTAGCAGATGCCTATTCATAAATTTAAAGCACCTTAAAGCATCCTAGCAGGTACCTATTGTAAATTTAAAACGTCCTCCTGTCTGGACCTCCCAGAGTGCTCACACCCTTATCTTAAAATAAGCATATCCTTTCTGGTCTTCTAGATGAAGTCTAACTCTCTCAGCCAATTGCCAGCCAAAGAATCTTTAAACACACCTATAACCTGTAAGCCCCTGCTTGGAGATGTCCCACATTTTGGGGCCAAACCAATGTATGCCTCTCATGTATTGATTTGTGACTTTGCCTGTAACCCCTGTCTCTCTAAAAATGTATAAAACTGAACTGTAACCCAGCCACAGAGAGTCCACTTGCCCAAGGCCTCTTGGCAGTGGCTCCAGGTCATGGTCCTCACATTTGGCTCAGAATAAATCTCTTTAAAATTATTTTACAGAGTTTGGCTTTTTTCCATTGACATAACCAATTAATAAATTACAGAATACTAATATAGAAACAATGTCTTCATTAAAACTAATTTGGTAGGAAATACTGTTTGCATTATCTGTTTTCCTATGAATATAATACTAGGAATACTGCTGAAGTTGAAAAATACACAGAAACTCTGGGAATTAGAATGAATGCTTTAGTATAAGATTGTTAAAAAATATTTGTTGTCCTACCTTGATTGCAAATTCATAATCTTCTGATAAGACTTGTTTTAACTGTGCAAAGGAAACAAGAAACTCTTGTCTCTACCAGTAACAAAGGAGTGACCTGTAACAATCCATTGACTCTCAGGCTCTGCGTTTTATCTTGCAAATGAAGCAGAAATAGATAAACCTCTACACTCTTCCTGCACTACCATTTTGTGATTCTAAGATCAGAATAAAGAATCAAAATATCCAGATATCAAAAACATGGATACACATCACATGTGAGCTCAGACTCTGAAAAACATCAGTGGAGAACAATATAAATGTGGGCTGTTTGGAGAGCTTAAATTAAACTTCCTCAGCTCTGGTGAGCGATCCTTCCCCTAGGCCAAGCACCACAGAGAAGGGACGTTTCCTGTGCAACCTGCCCCTAATTCACCCCTCTCCTCCTCTCCAGGCATCCGTTGTCAGGCATCCAATGTGAAGTCTGAAGTCATGCTGATTTAGGGCAGAGGGATCAAAAATAGCTTCTGTTGCTGAAATTGAAAAAAAGAAAAAAAATAGCTTCCAGCCTTGCAAATCTAGAATCTGTTCCTTTGGGGGGTGTCCCTTCCACTTCAGCTCTGAAGCTCTAGTGATAGGTGTTATGTTTCAGGCGGTTTCTCCCAGGAGGGATACCTTCCCTCTCAATTCTCTAGAACTGCGTTGTTCCGATGGAGATGGGACCCTGGCCTAGAGGACAAAATCTTTTAGCCGGAATCTTCATATAGGGTCCCCAGTCTGGCCGTCTGGGAGGTCGCTGTTCCTTAGAATCCCAAACTAGCCCTTCTACAAGCTCGAAGCAAGACCCCTGGACTTCCAAAAGGACTCAGACCTGTGCCACCTGGGGCTGTGAAGGACCCGACGCTGGCTGGCTTCTGGGCACAGTATCCTACCAGCAGCATGGTGAGATTTGGCCAACAGACCTGGACTTCAGCTCCCTCGCCCGCTAGCTGTGTGCACTCGGCACGTCATCCGCCTCTCCGCGCCTGTCTTATTTGCTAAACAGGTGGCTGTGAAACTTCACCGAGACACCAAACGAAAACAACACCCGCTTGACCATTAACTACCAGATACGAGGCTAAGTGCTTCACTCGTGGCATCGTCCAGAAGGCGGAGAAGCCGGCCGGGAGCCGGGTCCTCCTGGGGAGCCCGCTGAGGGCGGCCCTGCGCGGGGACGGGGCCCGCTCTGCGGCGCCCGGCCCGGCTCTCCCCGCGGCCCGGCCCTAGCCGCCCCGACGCCCGGCCGGCCCGCCAGCTCCGGTCCACACGGGCTCCGCTCGACCCGCGCTCCTACCTCCACGCAACCCCGCAACCCCCACGGCGCGTCGAGCGCGGCCCAGCGGCGAGACCAGCACTAGCCGCGACCGCCCACAGGAAGCCGCCGGACGGCCGCCCGCTAGGCGCCCCGCGGAGCGCACATGCGCACAGACCGCGGAGCGCGCAGCTTCCCATCAGCCCCCGCGAGGGAGGAGGGCGCCTCCACGGTCGCCGGGGGCAGCAGGTGCGCAGCCGCAAAGCTGCCTGGGAGACCGGCTGGAGCCCGGCTCTGCTAAGACGTACCCGAACGGCCTGGCTTCTCCCAATGAACATTTCAGTATCACGTCTTTTTTTTTTTTTTTTTTTTGAGACAGAGTCTCGCTTTGTTGCCCAGGCTAGAGTGAGTGCCGTGGCGTCAGCCTCGCTCACAGCAACCTCAAACCCTGGGTTCAAGTGATCCTCCTGCCTCAGCCTCCCGAGTAGCTGGGACTACAGGCATGCGCCACCAAGCCCGGCTAATTTTTTCTATATATATATATTAGTCAGCCAATTAATTTCCTTCTATTTATAGTAGAGACGGGTCTCGCTCTTGCTCAGGCTGGTTTCGAACTCCTGACATCGAGCAATCCGCCCACCTCGGCCTCCCAGAGTGTTAGCATTACAGGTGTGAGCCACCGCGCCTGGCCTCAGTATCACATCTTTTGCCAGGCTAGCCTCCAAGAATTACACAGTACTAAACGAAAAATTAGGAAAATCAGAAAATTGACACAAACAAAAAGAAAGAAAAGACCATTAGACACAGCGTAATCCCTGGCTCCCTGAGATTCATGTGCTTAATCAATAGGCGAACCACCTTCTGAGAGTTTACAGCAGTACGAACATATGTATTCGTAATATTTATCACTATTCTTTCAGAATCATTTTCTTGAAAAATATAACACCAATTTTTTCCCAATGATAAAAAAAGCTCCATTCACAATATTACAGCATCAAAAATTGTACAAAATATTTATTATTCAGGTTAATAAAAGAGGAAAAGCTAAAGAAAATCACATTTTGTAATATATGACATTTAAAAGAATTGAATAGGTAGAGATTCCTAGGACTGTCCCAGAATCTTTAACAATATTCTAAACAAACAAGTTTTTGTGCCACCTATCTCTATGTTTCTTATTTTGTACTGCCTTACTCAACAGGACGTTGTAACCTTACTCTAAGAGGAAAAAAAAGTTTTTAATGGTAATGCCTACCATATATTAAAAGTATTCTATTTTTTTAGCTTAAAATTCACCCCAAAGAAAAAGGGTAGCTAAGAGTTTATTATATAGTTTAGTGGGGAAAGAATTGAGTATTCAATTAATCATAATGGACAAATAATTAGGCACTTGAAATTAAACCAGTTCACACATTGCAATAAATGCATTTCAAATATGAAATCAGAATTAAGTTTTATATGTAAATTATTATATTCTTCTCATAATTGTTTTTAACAATGTACTTCCTAGCACTGGCCAAAGAGCCTGGATAGAGCCAGTAACAATTAGCACACTCAGTACTAAAAACATTATCCACTAAACATAGACATTCATCTTTGGAAAAGTGACTGATTACAAGTCTGGCCAGGAAAAGTACAAGATGAAACCAAGAAATCTTACTGTGTTAGAAAACATAAAAGCACTTGCAGACCAATGGGGTAAAATAAAATAACACAGGAGCCAGCTGAAGAGGTTCCCATTAGCATAATTTGGGGGTTAATTAAGGCACCTAAAAGAATAATTTTTATATGGGGGGGGTACACTTTTACTTCCAGGAAGAAAGAGTAGATGTACTTTTCCCTATTCCATCTGCTAAATACAGCTAAAAATCCTGGACATTGGCCAGGCGTGGTGGCTCACGCCTATAATCCTAGCTCTCTGGGAGGCCCAGGCGGGCGGATCCTTTGAGTTCAGGAGTTCGAAACAAACCTGAGCAAGAGCAAGACCCTGTCTCTACCATAAATAGAAAGAAAGTAATTGACCACCTAATATATAGAGAGAAAATTAGCTGGGCATGGTGGCACATGCCTGTAGTCCCAGCTACTCAGGAGGCTGAGGCAGCAGGATCGCTTGAGCCCAGGAGTTTGAGGTTGCCGTGAGCTAGGCTGATGCCACTGGCCCTCACTCTAGCCTGGGCAACAAAGTGAGACTCTGTCTCAAAAATAAAAAAAGAAAGAAAAGAAGAAAGGAAAGGAAGGGAAAGGAAGGGAAGAGAAGGGAAGAAGGAAAGGAAGAAGGGAAGGGAAGAAGGAAAAGAAGAAGGGAAGGAAGGGAGGGAGGGAGGGAGGGAAAGAAAGAAAGAAAGAATGAAAGAAAGAATGAAAGAAAGAAAGAAAGAAAGAAAGAAAGAAAGAAAGAAAGAAAGAAAGAAAGAAAGAAAGAAAGGAGAAAGAGAGAGAGAGAAAGAAAGAAAGAGAAAGAAAGAAAGAAAGAAAGAAAGAAAGAAAGAAAGAAAGAAAGAAAGAAAGAAAGAAAGAAAGAAAGAAAGAAAGAAAGAAAGAAAGAGAGAGAAACTGGCCAACTTATACAGAAAAAATTAGCAGGGCATGGTGGCGCATGCCTGTAGTCCCAGCTACTTGGGAGGCTGAGGCAGCAGGATTGCTTGAGCCCAGGAGTGTGAGGTTGCTGTGAGCTAGGCTGACGCCACGACGCTCACTCTAGCCTGGGCAACACAGCGAGACTCTGTCTCAAAAAAAAAAAAAAAAAAATCCTGGACATTATGTATAAAATAAGCTAGACATGGTGGAGCACACATGTATTCCCAGCTACTTGGGAAGCTGAGGCAGAAGTATTGCTTGAGCCCAGGAGTGTGAGGACAGCCTGGACAACATAACAAGACCTTGTCTCCTAAAAACAAAACAAAACAAATATAAGAAGACTCAATGATGGCAAACCACCTAGGGACCACAGGATCCAAGGAATGAAACAGTGAGTTGACTTCGAGTTTCCTTTTTGCCTCAAATATTCCAAATTTTGGAACTAAAGGAGGTGACAACCTGGAAAGCCCAGGGGAACAGACAACAAATGCTAAAAAAAAAAAAAAAAAAAAAAAAAAAACCTGCAAGAACCAAAGGATAAGAAAAAGGGCAGCCTGGCAAGACAGAAAACGTTTAATCAATAACTGCTATACCCCAGACAAACATCACAGAAGCAACTGTGACCCCAAGCCAACCCATACCAGTAAAGACCAAGCATAAAGCCTAGACTTCCACCCTTACCAGGCTGTAACAGTGCACATCACTACCCCTACAGAGGAAAGGAGCTAGCACATTTGTCTCCAGCCAGCAGCAATGAGGCCACCCCACCACACTGTCGGTGGGGACCATGTGGGAAGCCAGAACTTCCACTCTCTCCCAGAAGTAACTAGGAGCCCCCTGCTCAGGTTTCAAAGAAGGATAAGTGGAAACATAGACTTCTACATCCACCTGTCAAAAAAGGAGCAGTGCCCTGCTTCCCCTCCTGGAACAGTGTCAGAGGAAGACAACCGAACAGAAGGTTTAAATAAGCCCAAGGCTCCTAAGGCCATGTGAAAAGTTTCTATCAAAACATCACTCATTACAAGAATCAAGAAGATCTCAAACTGAATGGAAAAGGATAATCGATAGATGCCAACATCAAGATGACAGGGATGTTAGAATTACCTGACACAGACTTTAAAGCAGCTGTGGTGAAAATGCTTCAATGAGCAATTACAAACTTATTTGAAACAAAAAACTGAAAAGACTCAGCAAAGAAATAGAAGACATGAAGAAGAACCAAATGGAAGTTTTAGAAATGAAACATACAATAACTGAAATTAAAAACTAAGTGGAGGGGCTGGAAAAGAGAATGGAGGACACGAAGGGAAAAGAGTGAACTGCAAGAGAGAACAACAGAAGTTACCCAGTCTGAACAACAAAGAGAAAATTGACTGGGGGGGAGGGGGGAATGCATAGATAGAGTGACTGGCACCTGACAGACCAGTCAAAAATTTAACATTCATGTCATCAGAGTTCCAGAAGGAGAGGAGAAAGAAGGAAGTGCTGGAAAAATACTCAAACAAATAATGGATAAAAACTCCCCAAATTTGAAGGATTTCTAGAGTAATACCTTGAGTAAGGCAACAGGGCCTGGGAGCTGATACCCAGGAATACCATCTCAGACATTTCTTCCATAGTAATAGGAAAGAAGGCAGAGTAAATGGGAACAGATGCAGGTAGGTGAATATGTATGGTTATGGCAGTGTAAGAACATTCTCTTGCCATTGCTTTTTTCCTCAGTAAAATAAGAAGCATTGTCATTATCTGAGCAAGAGGTCGGGAAGGAGGTGTTGGAGGTTAAAGAGAGAGGAAAACGTACAGAATACGATCATTCTTGCACACAAGAGAGAATGGACTGGAGAAAAACGGTTGGATTGGCTGGCCGCAGTAGCTCATGCCTGTAATCCCAGCACTCTGGGAGGCCGAGGCGGGAGGATTGCTTGAGCTCAGGAGTTCGAGAGCAGGCTGAGCAAGAGCGAGACCCCGTCTCTACTAAAAATAGAAAGAAATTAGCCAAACAACTAAAAGTAGAAAAAAAATTATCCAGGCACGGTGGCGCATGCCTGTAGTCCCAGCAGTAAGGCAGGAGGATCGCTTGAGCCCAGGAGTTGGAGGTTGCTGTGAGCTAGGCTGACACTTGCTGTGAGCTAGGCTGACGCCACGACAACACAGTGAGACTCTGTCTAAAAAAAAAAAAAAAAGTCAATTTTAAGGGGGAAAATTGTGAGTGGAATAGTGCAATATTAAAATAAAGAGATATAAAAATCAAAAACAGTGAATCAATCTTGATAGAATCCTGGTTCATAAACTATCAGGCATAGGACATTCATTGGACAATTGGATAAATTTGAATTTGGACTGGATATTAGATTATATGATATAGAGTAACTGTTAATTTTCTTATATATGATAATGGAATTTCTGATTAAATCAGAGAATGACATTATTCTTAGCAGATGTATGCTGAAATATATATGCATGAAGTGCCAGGATCACAATATTAATTCCAAATGGTTTAAGCAAATAATAATAATATTAATAAACTACACATGGATACATAAATGAAGCAAATATAGAAAAATTTTAATAGTTGTTGAATCTAAGAAGACATCTGGGTGCTCATTGAATTATTCTTTCATATTTTCCCCTATGTTTGAAATGCTCAAGTTGAGAAAAAATAAACTAAGTTCTTAAAGAAAATACAGATGCCATTTATCCCCTTAAAACCAAGTATTTGGGGATGGATAATACTAAAAGCAGGAATCCTAAGGATATTGACCAACAGATTTATAATAGTACGGAAAATTAAACACCTTAATTTCAGTGAAAAACTTTTAGTATTAAATAGAAAACTTGAAAATACACTTGTTACATATTTGAGAGACAAAGATTTATCTTAATTTATAAACTTACATAAATCACTACAAAGTTCAACACTACAATATAAAGAGGCTAAAACATATAGAATAAAGAAAAAATATAAGTGAAAAATGAATATTAAAAGTTTCATTAAGAGCCAGGCGTGGTGGCTCACGCCTGTAATCCTAGCACTCTGGGAGCCCGAGGCGGGCGGATTGCTCGAGATCGGGAGTTCGAAACCAGCCTGACCAAGATCAAGACCCCGTCTCTACTATAAATAGAAAGAAATTAATTGGCCAACTAATATATAGAGAAAAAATTAGCCGGGCATGGTGGCGCATGCCTGTAGTCCCAGCTACTCGGGAGGCTGAGGCAGGAGGATCGCTTGAGCCCAGGAGTTTGAGGTTGCTCTGAGCTAGGCTGACACCACGGCACTCACTCTAGCCTGGGCAACAAAGCGAGACTCTGTCTAAAAAAAAAAAAGTTTCATTAAGAAAAAGAGGCCGGGCATAGCGGCTCATGCCTTTAATCCTAGCACTCTGGGAGACCGAGGCAGGAGGATTGCTTGAGCTAAGGAGTTTAAGACCAGCCTGGGCCGGGCGCGGTGGCTCACGCCTGTAATCCTAGCACTCTGGAAGGCCGAGGCGGGCGGATTGCTCAAGGTCAGGAGTTCAAAACCAGCCTGAGCGAGACCCCGTCTCTACTATAAAAATAGAAAGAAATTAATTGGCCAACTAATATATATATATAAAAAAAAAAATTAGCCGGGCATGGTGGCGCATGCCTGTAGTCCCAGGTACTCGGGAGGCTGAGGCAGGAGGATCGCTTGAGCCCAGGAGTTTGAGGTTGCTGTGAGCTAGGCTGACGCCACGGCACTCACTCTAGCCTGGGCAACAAAGCAAGACTCTGTCTCAAAAAAAAAAAAAAAAAAGACCAGCCTGAGCAAGACCCATGTCTACTACCGTGTTTCCCCGAAAATAAGACAAGGTCTTATATTTATTTTTCCTCAAGAAGACACCCTAGGGCTTATTTTCAGGGGATGTGTTATTTTCCTCTCAAAGCCTCAGCTTGCAGCACCCACAGGATGGCGGGGACCCGACAGGGGGAGTGACCTTGTTGGTGGGGCCGCCCGCATCTTTCTGGTCACCTCTGGGATAGTAGCTGTCAGGATGGGCCAGACGAGAAGGGCTGTTCATCTTCTTTACTGCTCCTCGATGAAATGCATGTGTTGTGCAGATATGCTGTGTAGCCACACCCATCACTAGGTCTTATTTTTGGGGTAGGGCTTACTTATATTGTGCAAATGCTTAGAATTTCTGCAAGGGCTTATTTTATGGGTAGGTCTTATTTTCAGGGAAACACGGTAAAAATAGAAAAATTAGCCAGTTGGGTGGCAGGTGTCTGTAGTCCCAGGTACTCAGGAGGCTGAGGCAGGAGGATCACCTGAGCCCAGGAGTTTGAGGTTGCTGTGAGCGAGACTGACACCACTATGGCACTCTAGCCTGGGCAGCAGAGTAATACTCTGTCCCCCTCACCAAAAAAATACACACACACACACACACATACATAACATATATATATATACACACACACACACATATATATGTCAGGGACTACCGAATTCATTGTTTTTTTAAAAATCCCTATTTCGTATGTGCATAAATGAATACTTTAAATAAAAATATATCTGAAACAGAAATTCTACTGTATTATAAAATTTTAAATTCAGCAGGGTGTGGTGGCTCACATCTGAAATCCTAACACTTTGGGAGGCCAAGGTGGGAGGATTGCTTGAGATAGAGAGTTTGAGACAAACCTGGGAAACATAATGAGACCCCATCTCTATAAAAAATTTTTTAAAAATTAACTGGGCATGGTAGTACACACCTGTAGTCCCAGCTACTAAGGAGTTTGAGGCAGCAGGACTGCCTGAACCCAAGAGTTTGAGGCTACAATGAGCTATGATTGTGCCACTGCACTCCAGCCTAGGCAGCCTAGAGATGCTGTCTCTAAAAAAAATGTTTTAATAAAAAAAATTTAGAAATGTAAATTCACAAATCCCAAACTGATTTAAGTTCTATTCAGTATAGACTTGCTGATATAGGGTATATACCTTTGTTGACACTACAACAGCTTCAAGATATTAATGAGGTTTACAAATAGCAATTATTTGCTGTTCAATGCAATGTCACTTCTGGGCAAAAGATTTCTCATATTTATTGTGTGCTCCATCCCCACCCTGGGTCATTTCTGCTGTGCAATGAGTCCGACAAAAGGGCAAAGGTTTCTGAGCCTTCTGGATGTTGACAGGAGTTTCTTCTGTGTTGTCTCTCTGATGTTTGGTGAAGTCAGGATTCTGGTAAAACATTTCATTACATTCATAGGGTTACTCCCTACCTAGTGTGTGTTCTCTGATGTGTTGCAAGAGATGACTTCTGATGGAAAAATTTCCCACATTCCTTACATTCATAGGGTTTCTCTCCTGTGTGGGTTCTCTGATGTATTAAGAGAGATGATTTGTGGTATCCATAGGGTTTCTCCCCTGTGTGAATTCTCTCATGTTCTCTAAGTTTTGACCTCACAGAGAAGGATTTTCCACATTCATTACATTCATAGGGTTTCTTTCCTGTGTGAGGTCTCTGATGATTAATGAAGTTTGGCTTCTGGGATAAGGTTTTCCCACATTCCTTACACTCACAGGGTTTCTCCCCAATATGTATTCTCTGATGTACTGTGAGAGCTGACCTGTCACTAAAGGCTTTCTGACATTCATTACATCCATAGGGTTTCTCCCCCATGTGAGTTCTCTGACGTACACAAGATTTGACTTCTCACAGAAATTTTTTTCCACATTCATCACATTCATAGGGTTTCTCTCCTGTGTGTCTTCCCTGACTTCAGGGAAGTACTGCAAGGCCTAACCTATATCCAAAGGATTTCCCTTATTCATTAAATTCATAGGGTTTTTCTCCTCTGTGTATCCTCTTATCTAGAATGAGAGAGGATTTATGGCTGAAGGTTTTCCCACATTCACTATACTCATATGGTTTTTCTCCTGTATCTGTTTTCTGATATATAGGAAGCTTTGGCTTATTGCAAAATGTATTAGCATACTGATTAGTTTCATAGGCTTTCTCTCCTATATGTGTTTCTTGATGCTGAGTGAAATTTAGCTTCTTGCAGGACACTTCCAATCTCTATTATAATCAAAAGTTTTCCCTCCTTTATAAATTTGTTGAGTATGAGTGAGGAGTACCTTCTTGACAAAACTATTCTCACTCTTATGACACGCACAGTATTTCTTCTCCATGATAACACTACGGTGTTTAGGGTTGGCGTCTCACCAACACACAGTGTTTACATTCATAGTGATTCTTCCTTGTGTGAGTTTGCTGATGAACAATGAATACTGGTCTATCAGAAAAGGCTTTCACATGTTCATTATATTCACAGGGCTTCTCCCATGAGCACGCTCTCTTTTAGGTAATGAAGACTGCCTCCTTGCCAAAAGCTTTCCCACGCTCATTACACTCAAAAAACTGCTTCAAAGTTTGAATGTTCTGATGCTGTCAGGTCCTCATTCTGACTGATGGCTTTCCCATTTCTATCATGTTCAAATGGTTTCTCTCTGGCATGAGGATTCTCGTGCTTTTTACAAAGGAGAAATTTCCCACACGCCTTAAATTCATCAGGCTTCCTTACCAAGGAGTTTCTATTGCTAATAATTAATTCTGAAACATAATGCAAACTCATTCCATATGAGTAATAGTTACCAGGTATTTTTCTTAATAGAATAGGGTTTGTGTCCAGATAAAATGTTCTTCCTAATACACTATTTCTTTCCTAAGTCAGTGTTTTGCTGTTGACAAATGCTGGTGTTAGTTTTCCTGGCTCTTCTCCATCAGGTCATTAATTATGCATAAGTCTAGAAATAAGCATAAGTTACCACCATTTACAAATATTAACATATTTCTCATGAAAAGGATACATATTCACATGCCTTATAATAAACTGGTCTTTTGGTATGAAAGAAATCCCAAGGCTATACTTCCTCACTCCCATAGGTTTAGAAAAATCAAATAACTTGTAGTAGTAGAAAATGACTAGGAAATCTGGCAACAAAACACTTTAATTTGGTACTTCAAAAATGTGACTTTGAAAAATGGACAGATAATTTGAAATAAACACAAACAATACATAAAATTTCAGAAAGTATCAATTTCTACATGTTCAAAGGAAAATTCTATTGCCTGGCCTACATTTGATTCTAACTGGGATTCATAAGAAATACTAGTGTCCAAACAAAGTACATATTACATTCATGCTGTTTTTTAGAACAGGATCAGATGCACACCTTTATTCATCTAGAACAACATCATCTAAAACTCATAGCCTGTATTTCACTTATACAATAAATTACAGCAGGCCAGGTGCGGTGGCTCATGCCTATAATCCTAGCACTCTGGGAGGCCAAGGTGGGCCAATTCTATGAGCTCAGGAGTTCAAGACCAACCTGAGCAAGAGCGAGACACCATCTCTACTAAAAATAGAAAGAAATTAGCCGAACAACTAAAAATAGAAAAAATTAGCTGGGCACAGTGGTGTGTGTCTGTAGTCCCAGATACCCGGGAGGCTGAAGCAGAAGGATCCCTTGAGCCCAGGAGTTTGAGGTTGCTGTGAACTAGGCTGACACCATGGCACTCTAGCCCGGGCAACAAAGCCAGACTCTGTCTTAAAATAAATAAATAAATGCACATAATCATTAGATTCTATGTGCTTCTACCTGTCTCTTTACTTTCATCTTCTGATATATCTAATAATTGTGAAGTCTTCCTCCTTTGAATTTTCTACCCTTTGAAACTAAGGAGAGAAAATTAAAATTCTGAATTCTCAACTCTGCCCAATGAAAGCTAAAAAAGGAAACTACAAATAAGGTATCTCCAGGCTTCTTTCATATCTTCATTACAATTGATGCAATACTTCAGGCAACTCGGTAAGAAAATTGAAAGGTGGACCAGGCATGAGCAAGAGCGAGACCCTGTCTCTACTAAAACAGAAAGAAATTAATCGGACAACTAAAAATATATAGAAAAAATTAGCCAGGCATGGTGGCGCATACCTGTAGTGCCAGCTACTTGAGAGGCTGAGGCAAAAGGATTGCTTGAGCCCAAGAGTTTGAGGTTGCTGTGAGCTAGGCTGATGCCATGGCACTCACTCTAGCCCAGGCAACAGAGTGGGACTCTGTCTCAAAAAACAAAAAAGAAAACCAAAAGGTGATATAATAGTGATAATTTACTTCACTATTGCATTATCCTTCTAAGCAATTCCATCATTCTTCCATTTTCTTACTATTTTACCACAGTTGGACACAATTGATGAGTAATGTAGAGATAATTCCTAAGGTAATAACATAGCAAAACATTTCAAACTTAGGAAAAATAAATAACTTCAATCCTATGTTTCCTAGATTATAAATGGGCTCAATACACCCATATGACAACTGCAAAATAGAATGAGTTTTATTCATTAAAAAATAGAATTAAATTTTCCCTTTGTTCATTCAAGTTAAAACTTTTTACATTTTATAAGAAATTATGAAAGTCACAAAGTATCAATCTTTACACATAGGTTTGAAAAGAAACTCAAAAACTAAAATTGGGTCCACTGAAACCCTGATGGTATAATGAGGGTTAATGTTCTATTTTGTTTAGTATTGGATTGTGTATCCTTATTCTTTTTATATTCCAAGGTGTCCTGTTCATATTTCATGTGATTCTCAAACACCATATAGCTTGATTTTTAAAAATTCAATTTGACAATTTATGTCTTTTAAAAACAGGGCTTAGCCCCTTTGAATGTATTATAATTACTAAAATATCTGGATTGGTTCTCTCTTTTTCAAATACAGTTCCTAATTCTAATCTTACTTGCTTTTGCCTACACTTTCATTGTCCTTCTTTGGTCTAATCTAATCCATTTTTTTCCCATTTTCTTCCCTTCAAAAGTTTAGAAGTTACATATATTATTTTCTTTAAGCATTGAGTTACTCACTATATTTTACTATTTATATTTAACTCAAAATTTCTTCTATATATGGGAAGGATTTTAGAACACAATTCTGATCAACTGGTAACTGACTTATGATACCACTGTTTCATATTTTATTTTTGTTGTTTTTATACCCAACTCTGAACATTATTATACAGATACTTGTTTAAATTTATGTATATCTTATTTCCTCCAAGAACTGCTTCTCCCCATTTTCTCCCATTTCAGTTAATAGTATCAGTACATAGCCAGTGTTCAGGATAAAACCTTTAAGACCATGCTTATTATCTTTTTCTTGTTTCTTGGATACAACTTCAAAATCTATCAACAGATTCCGGGGACACTGTCTGCAGGTACTCAGAATGGTCCAGCGTTTGACATACCATCGTAGGCTTTCCTAGAATACAACTGCTAACAAAAGTAGGCTGTCCCGAACCCCTGGTAATAGAATTGTTTTCCTTTATACCAAGAAGGCTGGGAAAGCATCAATATCTGTATGTGGCATGTGCCTAGGCAGACTTCGGGGGGTTTGTGCTCGAAGTTCTTATGAGGTTGTCTAAAACAAAAAAACAGCCCGGGCTGGCCCAGTGGCTCACATCTGTAATCCTAGCACTCTGGGAGGCCAAGGCGGGCAGATTGCTCGAGGTCAGGAGTTCAAAACCAGCCTGAGCAAGAGCGAGACCCTGTCTCTACTATAAATAGAAAGAAATTAATTGGCCAACTAATATATATAGAAAAAAGTAGCCGGGCATGGTGGCGCATGCCTGTAGCCCCAGCTACTCGGGAGGCTGAGGCAGCAGGATTGCTTGAGCCCAGGAGTTTGAGGTTGCTGTGAGCTAGGCTGATGCCATGGCACTCACTCTAGCCTGGGCAACAGAGTGAGACTCTGTCTCAAAAAAAAATAAAAATAAAACAAAAAAACATGTTAGCAGGGCCTGCAGTGGTTCCATGTGTGCTAAATGTGTTTGTGACAAGATCAAGTGTACTTTCTTTTTCAAGGAGCAGAAAATCATTGTGAAGGTGTTGAAGGCACAAGCACAGAGTCAGAAAGCTAAATAAGAAAATGAAGCTTTTTTGAGTAATAAAAATTAAAAGGCTTAAAAAAAAATCTATCAACAGTCCAACCAGCTATCTCTATAATAGCATTTCTTATATGCTCCCCTCACCCACAAGCCTCTCTCTAGCTGGGCTCACTGCTGCCCTGCACATACTGTGTACTCTGCCTCAGGTCCCTGGCACAGGGTATGCTGCCTGGCAGGAATACTTGGAATCTGTTGCCTCATTTCATTCAAATCTGTGTTCATTAAATTACTGACTTCAAATAGGCCCTTTCCTGACCATACTTTCATAAAGAACACACTACACCTCATTCTCTTCTACCACTAGAATACAAAGTCATTGTATTGTTAGAGCTGTATCTCCAGTACACAGAAAAAACTGGCATGCCGTATGTGTAGAAGACTACATAATATATGATGAAAAAAAGATAACTGAAATGATACAGAAAGAGTAGTCAAGTGTCTGAAATGAGACAGGAAAGGATTGGATTTTTGGAAGAAAACGAAGACCATTTAGCTGTTATCTGCCAGTATGATATATGCATCTGAGGCATGCAGACAAACTCTTTATAATCACTGTCAAAGTTCTTGTAACTTGACAAAGATTCCTGAAAAATTTCAAAGATGACAATATGTCTACCAACAACTATCTACCAAGGATTCAATTTCACCCTGCTTTAAAGCTTCCTATATACTCACTAACTCACCTGGGTGGCTCTGGCTTGGGGACTCTTCCTCTACTATCCAATGGCTCCTCTCTTTGCTCCAACTTGAAAATCACCTCTGGTTTGTTAACACAACACCCTGTGAATGAAAATGACATAGGACATGGGCCAGGTAGCCTCAGGTTCAGGATATTTAAAGGAGGACAAAGGTGTGCCTGCACAAAAATAAATCCACTTGAACATTTCACTGGAGAAAAGAACACAGATGTTCTTTAGGGTACCAAAAGGGATGGATCAGCTTTGGTTCCGGAATCTCAAGTTTTTAAATCATACTCTCTACAAAGAAACCACCTGTAATCAGCAGCTAAAAAGAAAATGAATGTTATTCAGAGTTTCAAATTGCACAATCATCACCCACTGAGACAGGTGGCTGTAGTTCTCCAGTATCACATCCCTGTACAGAGCCCTCTGAGCAGGGTCCAGGTGCTGCCACTCTTTCCAGGTGAAGCCCACGGTCACATCCCTGAATGACACTGATCCCTGAAACAGCACATATGTGTTCATTCTACAGTGATCAGAAGTGGATAGCATGCGATGTTACTGTCAGTAGTTAAAGAGAAAACGCTACATAGAATGACTTTTATTAGTACTGCACATCGTAGGGAAATGAGAGACCATGAAGGACTCTGCTAGTGTATTGTTTCTTGATGCATACAAAAAGTGTGTGAGTCACTGCTTGTATACCAGAAACTACTCCAATTTCTGGAGACATAAAGATAAATAAAAGGATACTCCAACCCTCAAAAATAATCATGTCAGAGACATATTTAAACATAAATGCTTACACTAAGTATTACAGTGGCAAGCTAGCAGTCTCTGAAAGGTAAACATGTAGTTGCAAAGAGAAAAGGTAAGTTTTATTTTGCATTTCAGATTGAGCTTCATTCAGGAGTAAAGCTTTGAGTCTTTTTTTTTTTTTTTTTGAGACATAGTCTCACTCTGTTGCCCGGGTTGGAGTGCCGTGGCATCAGCCTAGCTCACAGCAACCTCAAACTCCTGGGCTCAAGCGATCCTGCTGCCTCAGCCTCCCAAGTAGCTGGGACTACAAGGCATGTGCCACCATGCCCGGATTTTTTTGTATATATATATATATATTAGTTGTCCAATTAATTTCTTTCTATTTATAGTAGAGACAGGGTCTCGCTCTTGCTCAGGCTGGTTTTGAACTCCTGACCTCAAGCAATCCATCCACCTCAGACTCCCAGAGTGCTAGGATTACAGGCGTGAGCCACCGAGCCCGGCCAAATCATGTGTTCTTTATACAAGAGAATATAACTACATAAACAAAGATGCATGAAAAATATTTGGTACATTAATGGAACTAAATAATAGTACAGGCCTGGCGCGGTGGCTCACGCCTGTAATCCTAGCACTCTGAGAGGCCAAGGTGGATGGATTGCTTGAGGTCAGGAGTTCAAAACCAGCCTGACCCCGTCTCACTATAAATAGAAAGAAATTAATTGGCCAACTAATATATATAGAAAATATTAACCGGGCATGATGGTGCATGCCTATAGTCCCAGCTACTCGGGAGGCTGAAGCAGTAGGATTCCTTGAGCCCCCAGGAGTTTGAGGTTGCTGTGAGCTAGGCTGATGGCATGGTATTTACTCCAGCCTGGGCAACAAAGCAAGACTCTGTTTCAAAAAAAAATAGTACAATAGGGGCTTCAGATGTATTAAGATAAAGTCTCACAGACATAATCAGGAGCCAGATTAAAATTAGAGACATATTCCTATAGCCTTGGGGTTCCAAAATACTTGATCATTTACCCCTTAATTAAAACTTGAGCACCTGTCTAGCATAGCTATTTATATGTATACAAAATCTCATTTCCAGTTATTTTTAATACAAATACCTGCATATAAATATGCTAGTGCAGTTGACCCTTGAACAACAGGTTTGAACTGTGCAAGTGCACTTAGATGCGGACTTTCTTCCACCCCTGCGTCCCTGAAACAGGACAACCAACCCTTCTCTTCCTCAGCTAACTTAATGTGAAGATGACAAGGATGAAGACCTTTATGATAATACATTTTCACTTAATGAATAGTAAATATATTTGTTCTTATGATTTTATTAATAACATTTTATTTTCTCTAGCTTACTTTAAGCATACAGTATATGTGGGAAGCTGAGGCATGAGGATTGTTAAGACCAGGAGTCCGAGATGAGCCCAAGCAAGAGCAAAACCTGTCTTCACAAAAAACAGAAAAATTAGCTGGGAATGGTGTGCACTTGTAGTCCCAGCAACTGGAGAGGCTGAGGCAGGAAGATCGTTTGAACCCACAAGTTGGGGGTTGCAGTGAGCTGTGATCACATGACTGTACTCCAGCCTAGCAACAGAGTGTGATCTTGTCTTAAAAAAAATACAGGCGGGGCTGGTCGCAGTGGCTCACGCCTGTAATCCTAGCACTCTGGAAGGACGAGGTGGGCGGATTGCTCAAGGTCAGGAGTTCGAAACCAACCTGAGCTGAGCAAGAGCGAGACCCCGTCTCTACTATAAATAGAAAGAAATTAACTGGCCGACTAATATACATAGAAAAATCAGCCAGGCATGGTGGCGCATGCCTGTAGTTCCAGCTACTCGGGAGGCTGAGGCAGCAGGACTGCTTGAGCCCAGGAGATTGAGGTTGCTGTGAGCTAGGCTCACAGTGAGTAAGTGATGCCACAGCACTCACTCTAGCCTGGGCAACAAAGTGAGACTCTGTCTCAAAAAAAAAAACACAAAAATAAAACATACAATACAAATAACATATAAAATATGTGCTAATCGACTTCCAGTCAACAGTAGGCTATTACTAATTAAGTTTTTGGGGAATCAGGCCAGGCACAGTGGCTCACGCCTGTAATCCTAGCACTCTGGGAGGCAGAAGCGGGAGGATCACTCGAGGTCAGGAGTTCGAGACCAGCCGGAGCAAGAGCGAGACCCGGTCTCTACTATAAATAGAAAGAAATTAATTGGCCAACTAAAAATATATATAGAAAAAATTAGCGGGGTATGGTGGCGCATGCCTGTAGTCCCAGCTACTTGGGAGGCTGAGGTAGAAGGATCGCTTAAGCCCAGGAGTTTGAGGTTGCTGTGAGCTAGGCTGATGCCATGGCACTCACTCTAGCCTGGGCAACAAAGTGAGACTCTTTCTCAAAAAAAAATCAAATAAAGAAAAAAACAAGAATAAAAAGAAATAAAAAAAAAATAAAAAGAACAAATGAGTAATATAAGAAGAAAAGCAGAAATTCTGAGAAAGAATTAAAAAGAAATGCCAGAAGTCAAAAACATAGTAACAAAAATGAAGAATGCCTTCAATGGGTTCATCACACAAAAAGCTTAGGGAAGAACCAGAACTTGAAAATAGGTCAACAGAAACATCACAAACCAAAATGCAAAAGGAATCAAAAAAAAAAAAAATCCAAGAACTGTAGGACAACATTAAAAGGTATAATACATGAATAATTAGAATACCAGAAGACGAAAGAACAGAGCAGAAGAAATATTTGAGATAATAGTAGCCAAAACATTCCAAAATGACAGATTTGGGAAGCTCAGAAAATGCCAAGCAGTATAAATACAATGCACACCCCCACCCTGTATCTATGCATATCATGTTCAAACTACAGAAAACCAAAGACAAAGAGAAAAATTTAAAAGAACTCATGGGGGTGGGGTTGTAGAAACACCAGAAACAAGGAGAAGAATTACAGCTGTCTGGGTATGGGGTGAGGTGCGGTAGATGGATTAAAGCTTTCTAAAATCACCTAGGAGGAGATAGAGGAGGAGGACAAGTGGCAATCACTACACCATGGAGCAGCAGAAAGCAACAAATTAATTCTGACATAGGCTCAGTTACAATAACTAGGCATGGGTTGGTAGCTTAGAGAGATGAATACCAGAAAACTACCAAACTAACAAAGTGGAAAATGAAATAATAAGAAATCTGAACAAGCCAAAGTAAACATTCTGAAAAACTATAATCGATAGTATAAATTATGATATAAATTTTATCATGTTAGATTGAAATATATTTAGTAAACTCTCTATGGCCATACCAATACCACCCTGAACGCACCCAATCTCATCTAATATATGTAGTAAACTAAGATGGATGTATAAAACCAAATATACGGCTAGGCACAGTGGCTCATGCCTGTAATCTTAGCACTCTGGAAGGCCAAGGTGGGCTGATTCTATGAGCTCAGGAGTTCGAGATCAGCCTGAGCAAGAGTGAGATCCCATCTCTACTAAAAACAGAAAGAAATTAGTTGGTCAACTAATAATATATAGAAAAAATTAGCCGGGCCTGGAGGTGCATGCCTGTAGTCCCAGGTACTCAGGAGGCTGAGGCAGGAGGATTGCTTGAGCCCAGGAGTTTGAGGTTGCTGTGAGCTAGGCTGACACCACGGCACTCTAGCCCATGCAACAGAGTGAGACTCTGTCTCAAAAAAAAAAAAAACAAAAACCAAATATACGAATTATCAGAGAAAATGTGAGTGGTTGTCATCTGACAACAAAGCCCCACTTATCACCATTACGTTATGCTCTCCTCCTAGAGAAAATATTACTGACATCTACAAATCACAGCTTTTACAAGCTACATTGCCTGATTATTGCTATAATACCAAAATGAAAAAAGTAATCTCACCAAAAAGTCACTGACTCATAAAATAAGAGTTTCTAAATAAAACCTTTAGATGAAAGAAAAGTAATCAACATCCAAATTACTAATTTCCTAGAAAGAAATGAAGGGGTGGGACCAGCATAGTGGCTCAAATCTGTAATCCCAGCACTATGGGAGGCCAAGCCAGGATAGCTTGAGTCCAGGAGTTCGAGATCGGCCTGAGCGAAAGTCAGACCCTGTCTTTATAAAAAAATAAAAAATTAGCCAGGCATGGTGGCCTGCCCCTGTACTTCTAGCTACTCGGGAAGCTGAGCCAGGATTGCTTGAGCCCAGGAGTTGGAGGATTCAGTGAGCTATGATGACACCACTGCATTCCAACCTGGGGGACAGGACAGAGTCAGAGCCTGCCTGAAAAAGAAACAAAAGCAAACAAACGGGGCATACGTTACATGAAAACTTAAGAGGCACAACTAAAGCTATCAGAGAAAACTTGTCTTTAAAATAAAGATTGAATCACACCTGTAATCCTAGCACTGTGGGAGGCCAAGGCGGGCGGATTACTCGAGGTCAGGAGTTCGAAACCAGCCTGAGCAAGAGCAAGACCCGTCTCTACTATAAATAGAAAGAAATTAATTGGCCAACTAATATATACAGGACAAAAAAATTAGCTGGGCATGGTGGTGCATGCCTGTAGTCCCAGCTACTCGGGAGGCTGAGGCAATAGGATTGCCTGAACCCAAGAGTTTGAGGTTGCTAGGCTGAGGTGAGCTAGGCTGACGCTGTCTCAAAAAAAATAAATAAATAAAATAAAATAAATAAAAAACAAAATGAAGATTGAAAGTAATTATAAACTCTAAATTTACCTTAAAAATAAGATAAAAACAAAATAAACCTATATACTTATTTGACCATGAATTAAAAAAATAAAATAAACCAAAGAAAGCATGAAAAAATAAAGATAAAATCTAAAATTAATAAAATTAAAATAAAGCCAAAATAAATAAGGAAGACTAAATACAACCACAATCATTTTTTTTCAGTATGTCCCATAAGAGTTTACATACCAAATGGGAAAAAAAAGGGGAGAAAAAGGAGAAGGGAAAAATATACATAGCTGAGGAAAGGCAGCTACTGTGTTTCCCCGAAAATAAGACAGGGTCTTATATTTATTTTTCCTCAAGAAGACACCCTAGGCTTATTTTCAGGGGATGTGTTATTTTTTTTAAGTATGGTACAACAATCTACATTTATTCAAATATAGTTAAGTTGTCTTCTTCTGGAACATCATCATAACTCTCCAAACCCTGAATTCCATCGTGAATTTCTTGCGACTCTATTTCCTTTAGAACCATTGGCCCCAATCTTTCATGTCGAGCACTGGAGCTCTCATTAAATGAGCAGGGCTGGCTTATTTATCAGAGATCCAGTGAGCACTGGGTCCAGTCTGCACAGTGAATCAGAAATGATCTCTCTGGGCTCAGTAGGAGACTGCTGCTGAAGCTTTTCCCCTGTCCCCTGGTGTTTGTGGGGGTGAGAGAGGCCCACAGTGCTGAGTAAAATGGCAGCCACAGCTTTCCTTCTTCCCCCTGGGGACACACAATTCCTAAAGCGGAGCGTCCCGCTCCTCACTTCGCTGAGGAGACTTTCCCCTCAAAGCCTCAGCTTGCAGCACGCACAGGACAGGGGGAGTAACCTTGTTGGTGGGACTGCCCGCACCTTTCTGGTCACCTCTGGGATAGGAGCTGTCACGATGGGGCAGATGAGAAGGGCTGCTCATCTTCTTTACCGCTCCTCAATGAAATGCATGGGTTGTGCAGATGTGCTGCATAGCCACGCCCATCACTAGGGCTGATTTTCGGGGAAACATGGTAGCCACAAAGATGGAAGAGTAGTAAATTATAGGAGAATCATACATGGCACTTCACTGCAAAAAATGTTCAGAATATAGAGGAAGAAGCAGGTTGTTTATGAATAAAATTTTAATAAAATTGATACCTAAAGAACATAATCAGACCAATAATAAAAAATGACATTTGCAAATCTGCTGCTGATGTAAAAGCCAGCAAGGCTGGGAACCTTTTCACTGAATTCTAGCCAGCCTTTCAAGAACAGATGAGTCTCATATTGTCATACGCTATTCCACAAAACATGGAAAGCCCCCAAATCACTACTGAACTGGAAGAATCTTAATACAAAAACCTTAAAAAAGTAGTACAACAGAAAATCATAGGAAAATTTCTCTTGTAATTTTGATGCAAATGTCCCCAATAAAATATTAGCAAACTAAGTGCAGGAGTATATTTTTTTAAATATTAATAATACAGCAAGGCATGATGGCTCAGGCCTGTAATCATAGCTCTCTGGGAGGCTAAGGGAAGAGGATCACTTGAGGTCAGGAGTTCCAGACTAGCCTGAGCAAGAGCAAGACCCTGTATCTACTAAATATAGAAAAAATTAGCTGGCCAACTAAAAATAGAAACAAAAAATTACCCAGATGTGGTGGTGAGCCCCTATAGTCCCAGCTAATTGGGAGGCTGAGCCAGGAGGATCACTTGAACCCAGGAGTTTGAGGTTGCTGTGAGCTAGGCTGACGCCACGGCACTCTAGACCCAGCAACAGAGTAAGACTCTGACTTAAAAAAAATATATAGGCCCGCCCAGAAGATGGCGGATGAGAAACACCGCCAGACAGAGTGTCTCTGAAGAAAAGACAGATTCTAGCAGAAATTAGAAGAAAGAAGCAAGAAGACGAGCCTACATCGGATGAGGGTCGGCAGGAGGAGTACCTGAGACCACGGGAGACTCCACGGGAGGAGGTCTCGGAGGAGAACTGGAGGCTGGGACCACCGGAGCAGCCCGGAGACCAGCGGGAAGGGGAGGTGGATCTGCCGTTTCCCCTCCCCTGCATCCTGGACTGCTGGTGGGCTCCCCAGCAAGCGGAGGGACCTGCGGACACCAGCCCA
>VSMD01112430.1:0-15218 GCA_008750895.1 Mirza zaza
GCTTGAGCCCAGGAGTTTGAGGTTGCTGTGAGCTAGGCTGACACCACGGCACTCACTCTAGCCTGGGCAATAAAGTGAGACTCTGTCTCAAAAAAAAAAAAAAAAAATAGAAATAGCATGTACTCTCTTTTTTTTGTCTGACTTCTTCCATTCAACCTAATTATTTTGAGATTTATGCATGTTGTTGCCTGTATCAGTAGTTCATACCTCCCCCTTTTTTGAAGGATACTGTTCCATAGTATGGATGTGTCACAGTCTCTTTATTCTTTTATTTGTTGATGGACATCTGGGTTATGACTTAGGATGTGAGGTTTTTGGATGGACATATGCTCTCATTTCTCTTGAGTAAATACCTCAGAGTGGAATGGCTGGGTCATGTGGTAGAAGTGTCTTTAGCTTTTTAAGGAACTGTCAACTGTTTTCCAAAGTGGTTGTACCATTTTATTACATATTTTCACCAGTAGTGAGTCTTTACCTAACACTTGCTATGGCCAGGTTTTTAAAATTTTGTATACTCTAATAGGTGTGTAGTAGTAACTTGTTTTGGTTTTAATGTTCATTTCCCTAAAGACTAATGATGTTGAACGTCTTTTTATGTACTTATTTGCTGTTCATATCTCTTCTTTGATGAAGTGTCTGCTCATATCTTTTGCCCACTTAAAAAAATTGGTTTGTTTCTTTTCCTGTGCTTGAGTTTCTAGGATTTTTTATTCTGGATATAAGTCATTTTTCAGATACATGGTTTGCAAATATTGTTCTAGTCTGAAGCTTGTTTCTTCATTCTCTTAACAGAAGCAGAAGTTCTTTTTTTTTTTTTTTCTTTTATAGATGTGCTTTTGGTGTTGTATCTAAGGTATCTTTGCCTAACACTGTCAAAAAGATTTTCTCCTACATTATTTCTGTAAGTTTTATAGTTTTAGGTTTTAGATATAGGTCTGTGATCCATTTGAGTTAATTTTGTACATGGTATGAGATATAGATTAAAAAAATTTTTTTTGCAGGTGGATGTCCAATTGTTCCAGCACTATTATCCTTTCTCTGCTCATTGTTTTTCCATCTTTGTCAAAAATTGCTTGACTCATATATGTATGGGTCCATTTCTGGACTCTCTATTTCGTTCCATTGATCCATTTGTCTATTTGACACCAATAACATGCTGTCTCAATTACTGTAGCTTTATAATAAGTCTTACAGTCAGGTAATATAAGTCTTTCAACCTTGTTTTTCTTTTTAAAAGTTGTTTTATTCTTGTTATTTGAATTTCCATATGAATATTAGGGTCAGCTTATCAATTCAGAAAAAAGTCTGATGAGATTTTAATTACAGTTACATTGAATCTATAGATTAATTTGAATAGAACAGATATCTTAATATTTAACTCTCTGATCCATGAACATTTTGAGAATATTTAAGTCTATGTTAATGGGTGATATTTATTTGTAAATATATTTATTTATAAATATCTTTTTAGTTATTTCTTTGACTGCTTTTGGCATCAGAATAATGTATATCTATTAGAATGAATTGGGAGGTATTCCCTCCTCTTCAATTTTCCAGAAGAGTTTTCATAGAATCAATATTATTTTCTTCAAATGTTTGGTAGAATTCTCCAGTGAAGCTTTCTGGGCCTGGAGTTGTTTTTGTGTGTGTATGTGGCAGGGGGAAAGTTTTTAAACTATAAAGTCAATTTTTACATAGTTACAGGGCTATTCAGGTTAGCCATCTTTTCTTGAGTGAACTTTGGGAGTTTGTGTCCTTCAAGAAATTTTTCTATTTCATCTAGGTTGCCAAATTTATTGACTTAAAGTTTTTCTTAATGTTCCCTTAATTTTCTTTAACATTTGTAGAATCTATAGTGATGCCACCTTTCTCATTTCTGTTATTGGTAATTTGTTTTTACTTCTCTTCCTGATCATCTTGGCTAGAGGTTTATATTTTTATTGATCACAAGGAACCAGATTTTGTTTTTATTGATTTTCTCCTGTTTTAAAAATACTTCATTGATTTCATTCTGATATTTATTATTTCTTTATTTCTACCTACTTTGGGTTTTGTTTGCCCTTCCTTTTCTAATTTCTATTAGTTCATTTAGTTTTTTCAATTGTGGTCAAATATATATGACTTACCATTTTAGGTGTACATTTTTAAGTGTACAGTCTGTCATTAATACATTTACCCTGTTGTATACCCATCATCTTCATCCATCTCCTGTTTCTAATTTCTTAAGGTAGAAGCTTATTGATTTGAGTCCTTCCTCCTTCTCTCCCTCCTTCCATTTATCTCCCTTCCTTCCTTTCCAGTACAGACATTTTAGTGTTTTAAATTTGTGTCTAGGTGCGGTGGCTCATGCCTATAATCCTAGCTCTCTGGGAGGCCAAGGCAGGAGGATCACTCAAGCTCAGGAGTTTGAAACCAGCCTGAACAAGAGTGAGACCCCGTCTCTACTAAAAATAGGAAGAAGTTAATTGGCCAGCTAAAAATACATAGAAAATATTAGCCGGGCATGGTGGCGCATGTCTGTAGTTCCAGCTTCTCGGGAGGCTGAGGCAGCAGGATTGCTTGAGCCCAGGAGTTTGAGGTTGCTGTGAGCTAGGCTGACTCACTCTAGCCTGGGCAACAAAGTGAGACTCTGTCTCAAAAAAAAAAATAAATAAAATTGCGTCTAATTACAGCTTTGGCTACACAGCATAAATTTCAATATATTGTGTTTTATTTTTATTTAATTCAAAGTACCTTCTAATTTCCTTATTAACTCCTTTTTTGACCTATTTTTTTTTTTTTTTTGAGACAGAGTCTCACTTTGTTGCCCAGGCTAGAGTGAGTGCCATGGCATCAGGCTAGCTCACAGCAACCTCAAACTCCTGGGCTCAAGCGATCCTCTTGCCTCAGCCTCCCGAGTGGCTGGGACTACAGGCATGCGCCACCATGCCTGGCTAATTTTTTTCTATATGTATTAGTTGGCCAATTAATTTCTTTCTATTTATAGTAGAGACGGGGTCTCGCTCAGGCTGGTTTCGAACTCCTGACCTCGAGCAATCCGCCCGCCTCGGCCTCCCAGAGTGCTAGGATTACAGGCGTGAGCCACCACACCCGGCCCTATTTTTGATTTAAGAGTGTTTTATCTTGTTTCCAAATATTAGGGGATTTTCCAAATATTTTTCTGTTATTTGTTTCTAATTTAATTCCATTGTGGTGAGAGAACATGATTTGTATGACTTAAATTCTTTTAAATTTATTGAAATATATTGTTTATGAATATATTCATCTTAGTAAATGTTGTATGTGCACTTGAAAAGAACATGAATTCTGCTGTGATTGAGTGGAGTATCCTATAATAAATGTCAGTTAGGACAAGATGGTTAGGAAAGGTGCTCAAATCTTCTATTTCCTTATTTTTGTGTCTCCTTATTCTATCGATTATTGAGAGATTGGTGTTGATATCTCTGAAATATTTAATTGTGGATTTGTCTATTTCTTCTTGCATTTCTATTGCTTTTTGTTTCATGTATTTTGAAACTTTGTTATTAGGTGCATAAATGTTTAGTACTTATGAATTTACCCCCTTTCATTATGAATTGTCCCTTTTTATCATAGGTAATATTCTTTGCTCTGAAATCTATGTATGATATTAACATAGCTACTTAAGCTTTCTTTAGGTTAGTGTTTGTATGGCATATCTTTTTCTATCCTTTTAACCTATTTGTGTCTTGATATTTAAAGTACATTTCTTGTAGGCAGCATATAATTAGGTTTTGCTTTTTTCTCCAATCAGATAATCTTTGCCTTTTAATCAGAGTGGTTACATTTGATATAATTACAAAAACTGTTCAGAGCTTTTTTTCTTTTTTTATGCAAGGTAACATTCTCAGTTTCCAAAGATTAGGACATGTGTATCATTATTCAGTCTATCACATATGTCTACCATTTGGACATTCAGTTTAAAGATTTAAAGCTACTCTTTTAGATTTAACTCTTTGTTGTGTCATTTTAGTCATTGCTGTAGGGCTTAGGGTACATATCTTTAACTTATTATAGTCTGTATTCAAGTGTTACTATACTGCTTAATGTATAGTATAAGAACTTGACACTAGCATACTCCCATTTCTCCTCTTTTGGCTTTTGCACTATTTGTCATACATTGTACTTCTGAACCTTAAAGTATAAATGTTATGAACTCCACAAAACATTGTTATCATTTTTGTTATATAAGCAGTTGATTGTTTTTAAAAAGAGATTTAAATAATGAGGAAAGTATATTTATTTACCCACTTAGTTACCATTTCTAATGGTCTTCATTTCTTTGTGTAGATGCAAATTTCTATCTGACATCATCTTTTTTCTGCTGAAGGACTTCCTTTGACATATCTTGTATAGGGAAGCTCTTCTGGTGATGAATTCTTTTAACTTTTTGTATATCTGAAATAATATTTATTTCATCTTCATTTTTAAAAGATATTTTTGCTGTGTAAAGAATTGTAGTTTGACAGTTGTTTTCCTCTCAAAACTCTACCAGCTTAAATTGTTACCTTGAAGAAGTGTGCTGTCATTTCAATCTTTGTTCCTTTGTGTATTATGTGTCTTTTTTCTCTGACTGCTTCTAAGATTTTCTGTTTATTGCTGGTTGTAGCAATTTAATCATGATTTGCTTTGGTGTTGTTTTCCTTATGTTTATTGTTCTTGAGGTTTGTTGAGCTTTTTAGAGCTATAAATTTATAGTTTTCATCAAATTTGGAAAATATTCCATCATTTTTCTTCAAATTGTTTTTCTGTCCCTTCCTTACTTCTGAAGATGAGGAGGATCAAAGAGAAGGCACTACAAAGGTCCCATGGAAAATATCCAAGTCTCTACTAAGCATTTTATATTTATAGATGCACATTTGCACAGTCAGGTCTCTTTTCTATGGAAACGATGACCCAGAGCTTACTCCGCTGTGCTTGGTACTTGGTTAAATGTCACCGCAATGAATTTTTCCAAGACCTTAGTTAGTGGGGGTGATTTTGGATGGAAAGAAGGAGGGCCTGGGATGGGAAGGAATCAGTAATGATTAAAGGCACAGGCTTTGGGCTCCAGCTCTGGATATCAGCTGCTGTTTGACTTTGGGTAATTCACTGTTTGACTTTGGGTAATTCACATTGCCTCTCTGGCTTTAGCTTCCTTATCTATATATAAATGAGGCTAATAATACTACCTACCTTACAGGGTTGGACTACAGAGATCTTATTTGAGACAAGGTCTTGTTCTGTTGCCTGGGCTAGAGTACAGTGGCATCATCATAGCTCACTACAGACTCAAACTCCTGGATTCTGGTGATCCTCCTGCCTCAGCCTCATGAGTAGCCAGGGCTACAGGCATGTGCCACCAAGCCCAGCTATTTAAAGATGGAGTCTGCTATGTTGCTCAGGCTGGTCTCACACTCCTGGCTTCAAATGAACCTCCCATTTCGGTGTCCCAAAGTACTAGGATTACAGGTATGAGCCACCTCACCCAGCTTAGTTTTAATGATATATTTTTTCACTACAAATTGACATATTTCTTTTTTTTTTATTCTTAGTGAATCTTTAATGCATTTTTAATGAAAAGTTCTGAAATTTTACTTGAATTTAACACAAGGAAAATATAGCAAAACTAAAGGAATTATTGGAATTTAACAAATGTTCATTTACCACAAGAAATATTAATTGCTAAGAAACTTATCTATAATAAAAAAAATTATAATAACATTAAGGTGTTAGAATCACTTTTCAAGTACACATTGTAATTTTAGATAGCATCGTTGA
The DNA here is from genome assembly GCA_008750895.1 of Mirza zaza. Classification (NCBI taxonomy): domain Eukaryota; kingdom Metazoa; phylum Chordata; class Mammalia; order Primates; family Cheirogaleidae; genus Mirza; species Mirza zaza. The sequence continues at coordinate 5,779 of VSMD01112430.1, forward strand.
TTTCTTGTTATGAAATATAAAGAAGTTAGCAGCCTTGCATTTTCTTCAGCCTCCTCTCTCCATCTGCTAATTTCATTATATTATAAATTTATATTATAATTGTGCTATCATTTGCAGTTGTTTTTAGAATCGATGTACAGAGTTGTTTAGTTTTGCTTCTGTATTTAGATTCATTCCTCCTGTTTCCACAGTCCTAAAATACTTGCTTTGGTTGACTTCTTTGTTGGCTGTGTTTGTCATTGAGTCTTTTTTTTTTTTTTTTTTTTTTGAGACAGAGTCTCGCTTTGTTGCCCAGGCTAGAGTGAGTGCCATGGCGTTAGCCTAGCTCACAGCAACCTCAAACTCCTGGGCTCAAGCAATCCTCCTGCCTCAGCCTCCCAAGTAGCTGGGACTACAGGTGTGCGCTATGATGCCTGACTAATTTTTCTATTTTGAGTAGAGTCGGGCCTATCATTGCGTCTTTTCAAGAAAGTATCCTGGAACTTTATTCCCTGAGTTCTTTATAATGGGGAATGTTTTCCTTTTGCCTTTACCCAGCAGCTTAGCTAGGTGTAATAATCTTAGGTTACTGTTTTCCACTCAGGAATTTGTAAGTCAAAACTTCTCTAAACATCCAAATCAGAAGTAGGAAAACCTCATAAAGACTTCAGTTATACAATTGAGACTTTAGAATGAATAAGTTTAATATGTTTAAAGTAATAAAAGACAAAATTAAAAATGTTTACTGTAAACAGGAAACCATAATACATGACCAATGCAGATCTGAATAGGAAGAAAATAGAACATCTAGGCTGGGTGCGGTGGCTCTCGCCTGTAATCCTAGCACTCTGGGAGGCCGAGGCAGAAGAATTGCTTGAGGTCTGGAGTTTGAAGTCAGCCTAAGCAAGAGCAGGACCCCATCTCTACTACAAATAGAACAATTAGCCAGTTGTGGTGGCATGCACCTGTAATCCCAGCTACTCGGGAGGCTAAGGCAGGAGGATCACTTCAGCCCAGGGAGTTTGAGGTTGCTGTGAGCTAGGCTGATGCCATGGCACTCTAGCCCAGGTGACAGAGCAAGACTCTGTCTCAAAAAAAAAAAAAGTAACAATTGAAATATTAAAAGAAAACTTCAGCAAGTAAGTTTAAGCCTCCTGCTGCATCTTTTTCCACCACTGACACCCCCAATGCCATAGGGTCTGTTGTGTCATATGGCCCAGTTGGCAGGGCTGTTTGCATCAAAGCCTGGATTTGCTGTAGAGCCCTTTATTGCTCTAAGTTCACTTGAGGCTGGCACCCATTTGTGTCACCTGGTATATAGACATATTAGATATTCCTAAACGTAGTCTTCATTGCTCTCAGAGGCCCAAAGAGGCCTACCAGCGGAGAGAAGGTGGTGGCAGGCTCAGCCTCTATGCTATCATCTCCACTATTTCCACTATGGCCCCAGACTTGTATGTACACCCTAAGCAGCCAAACAAAAGCCTTCCTTCAGACTCTAGTGACTGCCTGTTGATGTTAATGCATGTCCCTTGCAGGGGAAGGGGGCTGACACCCAGCCCAAGCAGTTTATCACAGCTTGCTTTCTAACCACATCCAGTGCCCACCCTCTCTAAGAGAAGTTTGTCCATTCTACCCTCTGTGCTCTTCTACCCGATGGGGAACAGACAGAAAGCTTCCCTATTGCCTCACTGATCCTTGCCATGTCACATGTCAGAGTAAAAGTTAACAGCATGGACTTTGGGTTCTGCTAGAGCTTGAGTCCAATACTGTGTGGAATGGAATCTAAGCTACTCTATTCCTCGGTTTCCTGGTCTGTAAGATGAGGACAACAATACAGATTTCATGTGCCTGTTTTTAGGGTTTAATGAGTTGATCACTGTGAAGTGCAGCTGAGACACGATGTTACTACTCTCATCAACCCACGTTGCAACAGCTTGTTTAGGGGCAGTTCCCCTCATTTAACTGGAAGCTCCTTGGGGGCTACAGTGGTTTTTTTCCATACATACCCTCAAGATACTAAGGACATAGTAGCTATCCAGTGTTTATTTAGGGATGTCTCCTGAATGTATACCCATGTGAGAATCAGCCACATTTTTTTTTCTTCTGGAACTATAGGATGTTGATATTTGAGAGAAACTGCAGTTAGTATGTATAAAGCTCCAGGTGGTGAACAGAGCAGGTGCCTCACATTGAGGTAGGGAAAGGAAGATACTCTGATAAATTGTATTAACTTTCTGTGCCCCAGTTCCTTGTTTGGAGAATGAAGAGAATAACAGATACTACTAGAAGGTTGTTGCAAGGACTTTAATCACATATGCGTAACACGGTGCCGAGGACACAGTAAGTGCTGAGCAAACAGTAGCTGCAGTATAGAAAGTGAGCACTTACGTGTGTCTCAGTTAAGGCTGGCAACTTGGCTCAGGTCTACGCGGAAATACGCTGCGTGAACGCTGGGCGGGGCCGCCGGAAGCTCCGCCCCCCACGCGTCTGGTCGTCCGGGCAACGCTTGGTTCCGGTAGCTAGATCGCGGCCTGAGTGACAGCGTGGCAGCTGGCACCCGGTGCTCCAGAGCACACTCGGCATTGGCGAGGGCCACTCCGGCAGAGTGATGAGTGATGAGGACAACGAGAGCGAGAGCAAGAGCGAGAGCGTCAGCGTCCACACCGAGTCCCAGGCGGGGGAGGAGAATGAGCTGCCTGTTATCCAGCTGTGCGGGCTGGTGGAGGAGCTCAGGTACCCGCCTGGAGGCCGCCCCCATCCTGGCCGCCAGTCCCGCCAGTCCCGGGTGGCCTCAGACCTTGGGTCCCACATGGAGAAGATCCAAGCCCGCATTGGACATGGGGGGAACTTGTCTTTGCACCACCGAGCTGACAAGCTGATTGATGATGGAGGCAGAACGGGGTGCAGGGGCGAGGCTGGTGGAGCAGTGGTGGGAAGCCCAGAGGGTAATGTTAGGACTTCAGCCTGGCGGGGCTGTCTGGTGCTAGGTGGTGTGCCCAGCCTCTCGCTGGTCCTGCAGCGGCAGGCTGGACCAGGTGATTTCTAAGCCCCTTTCCAATGCTAAGATTCTATGATAAAACGAATATGCCCGCAGAATAGAAAGGTATTTTGAGATTATTTTTAGTATGAGGCCACATGTGCCTGAGCCAGGGTGTGACATGGAGATGGACAGTAAAGGATGGCTGGCCCAATAGTCTGCATTTTTAGGAGTCTGTTTTATATCTGCTATAGCAAGTAAATTGGATATCAAGATTCCACGATGTAGTTAAGATTAATGGTACAACTTATTGGTCTCACACACAATACACTGGCTCTAGCAGCTAAAATAGATGTTATTGCTATACATCTATAAATAGTTTTAGGTCAGAATTGAGGCATTGTTGCTAACAGCTACCATTTTTGAGTGTTTATTATATCCCATGCATTTTATATATGTGACCTTGTATAATGGCACCAGCAACCCTAGAAGGTGGGTAAGGAAACAAAGACACAGAGGTTCAGTCACTTCCCTAAATTCACATGGCTAGTCAGTAGTAGTGCTGGGATTCAGACTCAGGTGTGACTCCTGGAACAGACTACACCTGGAACGTGATATATGCTGAAAAAGCAAGACACTTTAATATATTGTGCTTTCTATTTAGCCTTTTCCACTAGTCTTAATACACCCAAACAGGCAGGGGGCGGTGGCTCACGCCTGTAATCCTAGCAATCTGGGAGGCCGAGGCGGGTGGATTGCTCAAGGTCAGGAGTTCAAAACCAGCCTGAGCAAGAGTGAGACCCCATCTCTACTATAAATAGAAAGAAATTAATTGGCCAACTAAATGTGTGTGTGTATATATATATATATATATATATATATACACACACACATACATAATTAGCTGGGCATGGTGGTGCATGCCTGCAGTCCCAGCTACTTGGGAGGCTGAGGCAGGAGGATTGCATGAGCCCAGGAGTTTGAGGTTGCTGTGAGTTAAGCTGACGCCATGGCACTCTAGCCTGGGCAACAAAAGTGAGACTCTGTTTCAAAAAAAAAAATAAAAATACAGCCAAACAGGAATTAGCTCAATAATATATGAAAACATCAAAGCCATTCTCTCTCTTATACACACACACACGTGTGTGTGTATGAGAAGTCAAGTTAAAAAGGTCATAATCTTGGCATATCCAGGATAAACTAGGTTTTTCATCTCTAGTTGTTTAAAAACCACTTGTCCACAGTTTATAATAAACTTCTGGTGGATACTTTCATCTACTGAGAGCTAGAAATAAAAGATCTGAGACACATCAACCAAAGGAAACATCTGAAGATTGTGTGTATAACTTCAAGAATATAGTAATTCAGAAGGGATTTCACAAATGGGTTAGATGATACTTGAAAACTGTAACAACAATTTTCAGTATAACACCAGTGCTCTGAATTTTGTGGCTCATGAAACATATTAATAAAAATGTCAAAGGTCAGGCGAGGTGGCTCACGCCTGTAATCCTAGCATTTTGGAAGGCCAAGGCGGGCGGATCACTCAAGGTCAGGAGTTTGAAATCAGCCTGAGCAAGAGCAAGACACTGTCTCTACTAAAAATAGAAAGAAAATTAATTGGCCGACTAAAATATATAGAAAAAATTAGCCGGGCATGGTGGCACATGCCTGTAGTCCCAGCTACTCTGGAGGCTGAGGCAGAAGGATTGCTTGAGCCCAGGAGTTTGAGGTTGGTATGAGCTAGGCTGATGCCACGGCACTCTAGCCTGGGCAACAGAGTGAGACTCTTTTTTGTATCAAAAAAAAAAAAGTCAAATACTTAAAATAGCACTTACTATGCGCCAGGCACTGTCCTGAAGTCTTTGCATTCCTTATTGGAACCCTAAAAGGTAGGTTCTGTTATTATTCCCATTTTATAGATGAGGAAACTAAAGCTCCAAGTGGCTAAGTGTCTTGCAGGAGGTCACACGTGGCTTATAAGTGTTAAATACTAGTTATTTGGGGTTTAAGCTCCTATTGCTAGAACTTACTCAGGTACCCTCTGTCTTACAGCTATGGAAACTCTGCTCTCAGAATCGAGACAGAGATGTTTGAAAAATATTACATTAAACTGGAGCCCAGGGAGCACCGACCTTCACGAGTATTAGAAATTAAAATAGCAGCAGCAGACTATGCACAGGTACACAATGGACATCTAGAAAATTATTTTTTTATTTGTCCCCTTAAATGCAAGTGGTATTTGTGTATTTGCCTTTGATGTACCCTCTTTGGCCAAGTGACCATGTGGCTTTCTCCCTGTTCTACTTTGGATTCTTCCTTCCCCTCTAAGGTTTGTTTTTCAAGCGAGTGTGAAGGGAATGGGGTTCAATTAATAATAGATTGACTCTCCCAGAATACCTTAGTTTATTTGAAAGAATTCCCTTAAACTGTGGCTCAACTGTTTACAAGGCCCAGCCAGCTGACTAAGGGAGAGACGTAGGCCTGGTGTGGGTCCTTGTCTCAAAGGGCTTATCCACGTAGGTCCACACTTTGGGGGCCAGACAAGCCAATCTTCAGGCCCGCGCATTCCCTGTACCTCCCCACTTGTGACCTCGGCCTTAAATGCATAGAAAAATCTGATGGTTTTGTTTGTCTGTTTTGCTGAACACTGCCCCTAGATGCAGTTTCTCTTCTGTGTTCAGTTTGGGAAGCACTGAGCTTCCCCTTGACATTGATTTGAGTGCTGGTCTCCAGCGGGTTCACTGCCTTTCCACCCTGGAGACATTTTCCCTTTATTTATTTTTAGTTCATTGTAACACAAGCCTTGGAAGTGTTAGCACAGGGCCTTAGGGTGACTTGTGAAGTGACCATCACTTCAGGCCTAGCAGCCAGCATCCTTTCCCCATGAGCTTATTGTCCCTGGCTGTCCTTAGGGTTATTTCTAGCAGGTCTGAGGGATCATTTTGATGCTCCCCTTGGGCTGCTATATTGCCAAGTCCTCTTTGACAATTGCTTTGTTTTTCCTGGGTTGCAGTTCCGGGGCAGGCGTAAATCCAAATCTCGCACAGGCTTGGACCGTATGGTAGGCCTCACTGTTGACCAAAAGCTTGAGCTTGCACAAAAGGAGCTAGAAGACATGAAGGATGAATTAAGGCACATGAGGGCAAATGCTGAACGGGATCTACAGCACCATGAGGTATACCTTACGCCTTTCTCTCAGCATGGGCTGTCCTATTGGGCTCCCCACTTCCGCCTAACCAAGATGTACCTAGAGTGTGTTGGTGTAATTGTTGGTCCTTTGGAAGAAACATGGATGAGGCAAATTGAGGGCCTGCCTTTAAGGACCTTCCCACCTGCTTTAAAAAAATTTAAAACTTTTTTTTTAACACAAGATTTCAAACAAACATAGAGAGGCTAGCACAACAAACTCCTGCTACTCAACACCCAGATGCAGCAATTATCAACATATGGCCACTCATGTTTCGTCAGAATCCCAGCCAACTTTCCCTTCATCCCACTGTGTTATTAGGAAGTGAATCCTAGGCATATCATTTATCTGTAAATATTTCAGTGTATGTCTCTAAGATATAGATTCTTTGAAAAAACATAACCACATGCAGTGAAGTATGATTATGCCACTGTACCCTACCCAGGGTGACAGAGTGAGACTCTGTTTCAAAAACCACAAAAAGAAGAAACGTCCTGTATTAGGACACAAAGAAGCCTGGGAACTTAGGTTTCCTCAGCGGATATATCCTTGAGGATTTCTGGAAACTCTCTTTTCCCTTTGTGCTGCCCCACCCAGGCTATCATCGAGGAAGCTGACATTCGATGGATTGATGTTCAGAAGGAAGTGCGTGAGTTTGAGAAAGATATTCTAAAAACCATATCCAAGAAGAAAGGGAGTATTTTGGCCACTCAGAGAGTGATGAAGTATATTGAGGACACAAATCGCCGGAGGGTGAGTTGGCAGGCTGTTAGCGCTTAGAAAGGGGGAGTAGATTCTTACCAGGGTGACACAGAATTGTCCATGTGAGGCAGCCTAATTCCACTTGGTCCACCATACGTGTTGCCCACATATGCAAACTTTTTGCATCCCTAAAATCGTATGTGTATGTGCATGTTTGAAAATGTATGCTTAGCAAGGCTAAAATCAACCAGGCAGGATGCATATTAATACTATCTCAGATCAACAACTTTTTTATTGTTGTTATTTGTTTTAAGATCTGGTGTATATTTTTGAGAAAGGAGTGAGGCTGGGTCTGGTGACTATGTGGATGGTGAATCTCAAGCTCTTTGAGTTCTCACATCATAAGGAGATAGACCTTGGGCCTGCCTGGGAAAGGAAGGAGAATTTGGGGGGTACTCCATTCCCAGAGATTTTAAATATGTCAAGTTTTGGATCCTGGAGACAGGTTACTAACCCTATCGTGTTAAGAGTAATAAAAATTATGTAAATTACCATGAGAATAAAAGGCCAAAGAATCATAAGATCATTTTGTCAGGAAAGGCCCCTACAGTAGCATACACCCAAATAATCTTGAACTTGAAGCAGTATAAAATATGCATGGAGCAGACCCAGTTTCCTTTCTTGATCATGAGTGAAATGTCCTAGCAGCACCAGCTTGGGTGGAAGTAAAAGAATTTGAAATAAGTAAGTGAATATTAGGGCTCAACTTTTGGTTTGCAGCCTTAGACCTACCAATTTTTCAAGCCAACAGGGAAAAAGAAGATAAACAGATTAAATGGATTAAAATATGCCTTTATTTTACAGGATGCTATGAAGGACAAATTACGTTTGAAAAATATTTCTCTCAAAGTTCAGAGGAAGAAAATGCTTTTACAATTGAGACAGGTATGTGACTTCTTTCTTTCTCTTTCTTTGTTTCTTACTTTCTTCTTATGGTAGGCTGAATAATGCCCCCCCCTTCCCCACAAAGATGCTCACATCCTAGTCCCTGGAATCTGTTACCTCATATGGCAAAAGTACTTTGCAGATGTGATCAATTGAAGGATCATGAGATGGGGAGATGCTCTTGGATTACCTGGGTGGGCCCAGTGTGATCCCCCTGTTTATGGGAGAGAGGCAGGAAGAAGAGAAGAGACGATAACAAAAGCAGAGATTAGAGTGATGAGCTTTTACAACAGAGGAAGGCGGCCATGAATCGAAGCATGTGGGCAGCCTCTAGAAGCTAGAAATGGCAAGGAAACAGATTTTCCCTGAGAGCATCGGAAGGAATGAAGCCTTGCCAACATCCTGATGTTAGCCCCCAAACCATTTCAGACTTCTGACCTCCAGAACTGTAAGATAAATTTGTGTTATTTTAAGCCACTAGGTTTGTGGTAATTTGTTGCAGCCGCAACATAGGAAACAAATACAGTTGCTATGCAGTTTTCTGTAGATAGAGTTGGCTTGAATTAAAAAAACCCTCATGACATTACTTGTTGACGTTCGGGGGGAACGTGGCCTGGGTGGGCACAGTGAGACTGTGCTTCGGTGAGTCTTTGGCCGGCTGACCCTAATGGCTCCTGACTAGAGGCAGACGTGACTCAGGGCCTCTAGAATGTGATACGTGGCTGTGTCCTTTCCCAGCTCAATATTTTTGTTATGAACTTGAACATGGGCACTGATGGCATGCACATCAAGGGGGCCACTGAATGACCCAAAATTGGGCGGGAGAACTAACATGTCAGGGGACTATTTGCTTGATCGACTTGGGGTCCAGAAAGACCTCCACAAGCTAGGACAGCTTGAACAACATGAAGAGACTAAAGACAAATGAAAGGTCCCCTACTTGGGTACCCCCAAAATATCTGCACAGGCTTAGCCATAGAGTACCTGATAACATCTGCTCAGCTGGTGGCAATGTTATGGCCTACCAGGGATCCTCAAACTATGGCCCGAGGGCCACATGCAGCCCACTGAGGACAATTTGTTCCATTTTGTTTTTTTACTTCAAAATAAGATATGTGTCCTACATGAGTGCCTTGGACATGAGAAAAATAAAAATAAAAAAGAAGTAAAAAAAATAAAAATAAGATATTTGCAGTGTGCATAGGAATTTGTTCATAGTTTTTTTTTTAGACTATAGTCCAGACCTCCAACAATCTGAGGGATAGTGAACTGGCCTCCTGTTTAAAAATTTGAGGGGCTGGGCGAGGTGGCTCATGCCTGTAATCCTAGCTCTCTGGGAGGCCGAGTCGGGCAGATTGCTTGAGGTCAGGAGTTTGAAACCAGCCTGAGCAAGACCCCGTCTCTACTATAAATAGAAAGAATTAATTGGCCAACTAATATATATAGAAAAAAAAAATTAGCCGGGCATGGTGGCACATGCCTGTAATCCCAGCTACTTGGGAGGCTGAGGCAGAAGAATCACTTGAGCCCAGGAGTTTGAGGTTGCTGTGAGCTCGGCTAACGCCACGGCACTCACTCTAGCCTGGGCAACTAAGCGAGACTCTGTCTCAAAAAAAAATAAAAAATAAAATAAATAAATAAAAA
>VSMD01112432.1:0-56956 GCA_008750895.1 Mirza zaza
CAATAAAAGTTCAGGCATCCCGAGTGCTTAAGCACAGGCTAATTGCTGTGTGCTACGTCCCTACATGAGGGTTGCCCCCAACGACCACATAGAGACAATTACCCCAGGTATCACTTGGACCAGCCCTGTGATGTGAGCTTTTGAAGCAATGGACACATGACGTGCGTGGAGGTTCCGAAGCTGCGCTCCCAAGGAATGCTTTGTGCAGCTCAGGACTTCCCCACCATCTGCTGACCATGCCTGCGATGGTTTCCAGGCCCAAATGGATTTATGTTCCATCCGTCCATGCCGCTCATTTATGGAAAAGGTGCCTATCTAGATCTTGTTAGTTTGGTCCTAAAAGAGTTGCTTCAGTATGTCCGTGTTTATGGTGACTCCCTTCCATTTAATTGAGGCCGTTATGAGACACAGCGAGATAAAGATTATTAAGATTGCTTCTGCACCGGGGCTGAAATTGTTATCAAGAGTGGGACTTGTTTGGTCACCCAGGAATACCAATAGAAGCTCCCACAAAAGACTTCTGCCCCGCCAGGGGGAAAATGCCCTTTTAAAAATTACTGGGCTCCTATCTTTCTAATAATGGATATTATGAAGCCCAGTGGCTGCTAGGAAGTTCAGGGCCAAATTCAATGATGAGTCTCAGGAACGACACTGGATTCTGCTTCCTCTTCCTTTGCACGGTCTCGATTAGTCGTTGCATTAACGTTGTCGTGTATATGTGGTTTCTTTGCATCAGCCTCCAAGCCTTTCTGGATTGAGTATCAATAAGCCATGCTAACTATCACTAGCTCCATGAACAAGCTTTGTTCTGCACATCTGCGTGAATCACTTGCAGTTTTAGGTCTGGAGATATCCCCAAGGCACAAGGAGGTGGGCCCCACTAAAAGCAAACCCTCGAAGACAATTGCAAATCCTAAAAGTTTAGGGAGGAGGAATCCCCGCTGGCTTGAAAATGCTTAGTCTCTGGTTTTGTGACTGGAAGACAAGCACCCACAAGTCTCTTGAAAGCAGCAACTTCCCCATACGAGCCTGGGAGGTGCTGAGACAGGCTGCCCTGTTTCTGTAAGACAATTTTTTTCTTTAAGAGCACGCTCTCACCTCATCCCTCCTCCAGAATATTCATGCTTTAAAAACTCCACATTGTCACTGATTAAAAAGAAACACAGTTTCTAGAAGGTAAATAGCTCACCACAGCAGAAGTCTTTCAAAAGGTAATTAAAATATGGTGGTTTCCCTATTTTCTACCTAATGACTAACCTATTGCCAGCCACGCACAGGTGTGGAAAGAGGTTAAAATTCATCCCACCTGATTTGTTTTCCAATCACAGACAGGACGAGGTGGAGACGACCAAGTTCATGGCGATGTTAAGTGATGCTGGGCGTGTGGAGGACTGGCCAGGGCTTCTGATCTCCATCTGCCCTTTGCAGCTCTGCGACCGTGGCGATGTCACTTACTGTCTTGGCCTCCATTTCCTTGTCTTTGGAACCAGAGGTGTGCCATAGATGATGCGGATGTCTCCTCTTTTTCTGAAGCCTGTCGCCTCCTCCTGGAACCAACCCTTCCTAGAATTGCCTGCGCTCGCCTTCCCGGAGGGGAGTCGTCAAAAATACCCACGAGGGGGCGACGCAGGGCAAACGCCGGACAGGCGCGGGGACCCCAGTTTTCCCAGCCAGTCCTGGAAGGATTCCAGGTGTCCAAGCGTGGGAGGTTCTCCCAGGGATTAGGCTGGAATTGCACACCTCTCCTCTACCAGCCTGTTGGGCAATATGTCCACACCTCTGAGCAGCTGTTCTGGACAGCCCTGCATGTCTGAAATCCCCGGCATTTGGTCGCTTGGGGCCGGCTGTCCGTCTGCGGAGCAGCTTCTCAGTCCGTGCACGTACGATTCCGGTCGCAGGCAGGAATCTGGGAGCCTGCTGAGGTTGAAGAAAAAGTCTCTGATTCTTGCCCTCAATGCCTGGCCACTGAGAACTGGGGTTGTGGCCAGTGTGACTGCCGCCTGGTCACAGGGGGTGCCCGGGGAGGTCCCCGGGGTGGGAGGAGGTGGGGGGAGCATATAGATGCTGATCTCTGAGGGTGTCCTGAGTGCACCCTCCTCCCATCCAAGCTGGCGTCAATCACGGATGACATACGTAGGCTGTTTCGGCCACTGCTATTTATGGCCAGAGTCTCTTGGCCCCAAACGGGAAGTCTCTAGGTACGACTGTGCTCAGGCCTGAGCGAGGAGCCTGCACAGACACTGAATTGCTCTGTGATTCCAGGGACGCTTCCTGGGTTCCCTAAGGTGCCGCGTCTAAGACTTTTAGGAAAAAAAAAGACTTCTGGAGCTCTGCAAACTATGTTTGTTATGAATTGTGTGTCCCTCAAAAAGACATGAAAGCTTTAACCCCCGGTACCTAGGAATGTGACCTTATTTGGAAGCAGTGTCATTGCAGATGTGACTAGTGAACACGAGGGCATATTGGGGCATGGTGGACCGTAAGCCAGTGAGAAAAGGAGAAGAGACACAGAGACATGGACGTGGAGGAAGAAGTTCGTGTGACCACAGAGGCAGAGATTGGAGGCGATGTGCTGACAAGCCCAGGAGTGCCAGGGAGTGCCAACAGCACCAGGAGCCAGGAGAGACAAGGAAGGATTCTCCCCCACCCCCCAATTTCAGGGGCTGACACCTTGGTTTGGGACTTCTGGCCTCCAGAACTGTGAGACAATAAATTCCCGTTGTTGTAAGCCACCTGGTTTGTGGTTGCTATGGCAGCCCCAGAAAACTACAGTGAGCTAGAGTTAGAATGTTTGCATACAGCATGATGAGACACTGTGTCCCAACTTTGCAAAAAAAATAATAAAATCAGCAAATTTGTTGTGTTCCTTTCTTGATCGCCATTCCTTTGTTTTTGCTAAAACTGAACATATGAGTATGTCAAAAGGATCGACGTGGCCCCTCAAAAGATATGTCCACCAGCAACCTCAGAACGAGACCACATTTGGAACAGGGTCTTGGCAGACATAATTAAGGTACAGATCCTGAGACGAAGTCATCCTGGATTAGGGTGGGCCTAAACCCAAGGACTAGTGTCCTGACAAGGGTCAGAAAGGGAAGGACACCTGGAGAGACTCAAGAGGAGGAGGCCATGTGAAGACAGAGGCAGAGTGGAGTGACACTGCCACACCCAAGGGCCACCTGGTGCCACCAGAGGCTGGAACAGGCAAGGAAGAGCCTTTGGAAGGTGCTGACACCTTGATTTTGGACTTCTGGCCTCCAGAACTGTGAGAGAATGAATTTCTGTTGTTTTAAGCCACCCAGTTGGTGGCCTTTTGCTGTGGCAGGTCTAGGACACTAATCCAATGGCCTACCTGTGTTGATTCGTGGTTCATCACTGCCTTTCTAAAATCCCCTTTAAGCTGGGCTGGGGGAGCTCTATACCACTTTTCCCTCCCTCACTGAATTAGTGTTTACTAAGCACCTACTATGTGCCAGGTGCTCTGCTGTGCCCTGGGCTATGGGTCCAGGCACAGAAATGGTCCCTACCCCAGGGGGTTTACGATCCTCTGCTAACTGGGCTCCCTCCTTCCTTCCTTGTCCCGCCCACTGAACGCGGGGTCTCCCAGGCTTCCGTCACTGTCCCCTCTGCCCGCTGAAGCTCTGTCACAGGAACGACTCCCGAACCCCCACGTCCTCCCTGGCCAAGGGTCTCCTCGCCGTCCACGGCTGCTCCACGAGTCCTCCGGGGCCTCCCACTAGTCAGAGGCTCCCTATCCCGTCCGCAGATGCACGTCTCCTGGGGAGAGCGCCAGACATGCGGACACCTCGACGCTCCCTCTGATGTGACCACCCTGGGCCACCCCGCCGGGCTGCCCCAGCCGGTCTCTCGTCATCCCAAGCTGTCTGCGCTCTGTTGCCCATTGGTCACCCGGAAACACCGCTCGCACCTGCACGCCTCGCAGGGCAAAGCTCTGACGGTACCAGACCAACCCCCAGAGGGTCTGGCTCCTTAGCAGGGCAGGCACAGCCCCCAGTGCCCCTGTCACTGTGCAGGACTCCTTCGCTTCTGACAAACGGGGCCACATCCTAGTTCTAAGCGCATCCTGTCTCCAACCTCCTGGAGCTGCTTCCTGTCTTCCCAGCGCCCTCGGCCCCCCCAGTCCAACCCCTCCAGCCATCAGCCCAGCTTAAACCTCCCTTTCCTGGGAAATGTGTTCTCTCCTGCATCATCTCTGACAACTCCAAGTATTCCTGTTGGCAGATGGGTGTTTGGGGCAGGCCAGAGGACAGGTAACCAACAAGGACACATTCTGAATTTTAAAGCCTAAGTTTCAAATGTTAAAGCCCCCCAGCCCCAGACCCCTGGGAACACGCTTGTAGTAGCTCACAGGGAGCACACACGAGAAACCACAGCACTTCTCGAATGGGGGGAGGCACGAAGAGTATCATTATGGGAACTGGCTTGGGTTGTGGGATGAGTCTTAGGAGGGTCGGTCAACTTATCAACCGGGCGACTTGCCGGAACAGCATCTTCCCTTTAAAACACACGAGTAACACAGGTCTGTGCAGGGTTACTGTGAGATCAGTGTGTCCATGGTCTTGCTGAGAACATTTCCATCTGAGTTAGTGTTTTAGTTCATTCAGGCTGCTATAACAAGATATAATAAACAGGGTGGTTTATAGACAACATTTCTGGAGGCCAGGCAGTCCCAAATCAAGGTGCTGACAAATTTGGGGTGTGTGAGGGCCCACTCTCTGGCTCATCTGTGGCACCTGCTCACTGTGTCCTCACATGGTAGAGGGGACTGGCTAGCTAGGGGCGGGGCTGGGGAGATGGCACAGGTTCTCTTTTAAAAGGGCACTAATCGTATTCACAAGAGCTCCCCCTTCCTGACTTAATCACCTCCTAACACCATCACGTTGGGGGTGGGACTTTCACATATGCATCTTGGAGGGATGCAACATCCAGACCACAGCAATGAGCTTAGACGGTTTGTTTTGCATGTCAGGGTCTGTTATAGTTTATTACTTGGGAGGGTTTTTTTTTTAGCACAGATTTGCCAGTTGTAGCTTCTGTTTCAATTCTGTTTCCTCTTGCAGCCTAGCTGCCAATAGGTTCATTTTTTACTTTATTGCACATAATTTTCAAAATGTTACCACATTAAAATGATAGTGCCTCTTCAGATTTATCACTTTAAGACAAAATCCATCCACATACATCTATGAAAGATGAATGATTTACTACAATATCCCCAGCACCTTCACCTTTACCCAGTTTGGGCCAGTTTTATTTTATTTTCCGTTCTGCTAATGACTACACTTAGAACTCTAAACTGGTGGTTCCCAACTAAGGGCAGCCTTCCTCTCCCCAGGGGAGTGTTTGGCAATGCCCGGAGACGTGTTTCGGTTGTCACAACTAGGGAGTGCTATCAGCAACTAGCAAGTAAAGGCTGGCAGTGCCACCGAACACCCTACCATGCACAGGACCACTCTCACAATGAAGAATTATCCAGTCCAAATCTCGTAGTGCCAAGGTTGAGAAGCCCTGCTTTAAACAATACATTAAGATCTCTTGGCCCATCAACTTTAGATAATATCTGACTTCGTGTCTCTGATGAATAAGTGTATCTCCTCTCTTACTTCCCAATCTTCCCTCTCTCTGCTCAGCCAAGTCAAGTTTTGAACATCTACATTCTATTTAGTAACAAGAACTAAGAGTTTGGTCTCAAGGTTTGTTCTAAAAACCAAAACCCAATGAATAGTGTTTATAATATCATGATGATGTAAATATTGACCTCTGTGAACCATGAGTTGTGCCTCAACCCACTGAGAAAGAAATGTGACCCTTTGCCACCAACTTGGGGCCCTCAAAGGAGGGTGAACAAAAGTGTCAAAGTCAACTGGATTCTCCTTTCTCGAATTTTATCCATAGCTCGAATCATACCTCATTTCATTTTGCTTCATGTTTGAACCATGACATCTTTGTGCAGTTTATTTTGATGATTTAACTGTTGTCTTAAATGTTTGTTCATACAGGAAGCAAGCATATCCCTTCACCTCTTTATAAGATCTTCTAGCTTTTGAATCATACTATTTGTTAAGAGAATCTACTGTCACCTTAAAGCTGTACTTCCCGCAGGCTGTTTTTGTTCTAACATGGAAGGCTTGCATTCTAGTTCCACTGTATGGCTCTCATCACTCCTGCAATTAAGTTCACTTGTTCCTGCAGCCAAATTCCTTTTATTGGATCCTTTCTAGCTCCAAGAGGTCATGGTGGTCAAATGCCAGACTCTGGAACCTGGCTTTCAGGTACAACTTCAAGAGCCACCACAAAGTGGCTGCACGACTCTGGACAAGTTACCTGATCTCTCTATGCCTCAGTTTGCCTGTACGTAAAATGGGGATTATATGATAAAAATAGTAACCCAACACCTAGGGTTTGTTGTAAGGGTGAAATTAGTTAATGCATATTAAGTGCTTAAAACAGTGCAGGGCTTTTGACAAGCCCTCTACAAGTACTAGTTATTACTATAATTGTTTTACTGGAGCACATCCTTAAGTAATTTTTCCAGACACAGTAAAAGGAAGGTAAAGCTTTGTGGGTACTTTCACACGTAAAAATGTCTTTATTTTTGCCTCATCATTTGATTGGCAGGTTGCTAGATACAAAGTTCTATGTTTAAATCACTTTCCTTCAGAACTTTGAAGACATTCTCTCACTGTTTTATAAAATCCAGTATTGCTGATGAGAAATCCAATGTGAATCTGATTCTTGTCCCTTTGTAGACATCTGTCCTTCATATCTGTGGTTTTCAGGACCTTCTCATTATGTTTTGTGTTCTGAAATTCCACAAGGATGTGTCTAGGTGTGAAACTTAACCTTTTCTACTCACCCAGCATCTGGTGAACACTTTCTAGCTGAGCCTTGTGCTTCTCTTCAGCTCTGGTAAATTTTTGAAACTCCAGTAATTTCAATCTATGTATTTTTTCTGAATATTTCCTCCTTTCAGTTTTCTCTTTTGTAATTTTGGAACTGCCATCTGACAAAATGCTGGACTAATGCAGCTGGTCCTCCAGGTCATCTACATTTTCTTTCTTATTTTCCAACTTTTTACTTTATCTTCCAGGCCTTTTATTAGAGGTTTTATTTTGGTAGCAATATTTTTAATTTTTAATTCTCTAAGTGTTCCTTTATCAGAGCAACCATTCTCATTTTATGGATGTAATAACTCTAAAATTTTTTCTAAGATAGTTCTTATATGTTTGGATAAGAATTTTGTTTTAAGTTCTCATCTGTTGTCTAATTTATCTAGGTTTTCTCTATCATCAATTATTCTGTTTTACTTCTGTTTTCTGGCATCACCCCAGTCCTCCTATTTGGGGCCTTTCCCCTTTTATTGTATTTTTTTTTTTTGAAACAGAGTCTCACTTTGTTGCCCAGGCTAGAGTGAGTGCCGTGGTGTCAGCCTAGCTCACAACAACCTCAAACTCCTGGGCTCAAGCAATCCTGCTGCCTCAGCCTCCCAAGTAGCTGGGACTACAGGCATGTGCCACCATGCCCAGCTAATTTTTGCTATATATATTAGTTGGCCAATTAATATCTTTCTATTTATAGTAGAGATGGGGTCTCGCTCTTGCTCAGGCTGGTCTCAAACTCCTGAGCTCAAAGGATCCGCCCACCTCGGCCTCCCAGAGAGCTAGGATTACAGGCTTGAGCCACCGCGCCCGGCCACCTTTTATTGTATGTTGATCTTTGGTTGCCACTCATGCCTATACACCAATGACAGGGTTGGTTAATACAGGTAGCTATTATCTCTGTTATCATGTAAGCGTTACCAACTGCTTGGATGGGTTAATTAGGAATTGTGAACCATTTGTTCTCTATCATCTCACATAAACAAACTCACTCTTCTCCTCTACTGAATTCTTGTCACAGGTGATTAGTCCCTCCAACAGCTCCAGCAAGTCCACACCTATAGTCTGAGCCAGCCTAAGATGTCTCTTCAAGGACTTTTTCAGCACTGGGGCAAATGCTCAAGCATGTTCCTTGTTGCCAGGTTAAGTGTCCAGTAGATACCCGTCTCCTGCCCAAAGTGTGTACGAGCAGGGCTTCTAAGAAACCCTGAAATTAAGGCACCTAAGAAACCAAAGTAGCCAGTACAGTCTGCTGGTGTCCACACATACAATCTATCTGGATGTGCTACAGCCTCACTAACTAGGCAGAAAGGTCCATTTGGTGCAGTGGGTCCTGGTAAACCACTGAAGCACTGTCAGATTGCCCAGGGGTCACCCCCAGCCATCAGCGCAGGTCTTGGGTGTTGAGACTTAAGGCATTGCCATGGGATTTAACAATATACCATAGTCCTCAATTCCTGTCTGAAGCACTAATGGTCTTTTTTTTTTTTTTTGCCTTTTGTATATAATGGGATCTCAACAAAAGGGCTAGAGATGAACAGAGCAATGCCCAGTATCCAGAAAGCTATTTCTAGCAGTCACCATGTTCCTGTGATTAACATGGAAGATAGTGGGATACGTTTTCCTCCCTGAAGGGGCTGCCATGGATGGTGATTATTCGCTATCACCTAGCAGCACCGTTTGGATCACGTTGAAGCTAGGCTGCGAGAAGCAAGAGAAAGGATGCCACTCTAGAGGAACCTTCCAGTGAAGAGGAAAGAACCAATCGGGTTCAAAGGCAGTGACAAATCAAGGACATTCTGAACTCTGTGCAACCAGGAATTCAAAATTGAGCTGCATGTCCTGTCCGGGTTACCCAGTTCTCCAGCTGAACTAGCAAACACCAGACATGGAGCCCGGAGCAAGAGCTGCTTCTGAACCTTGCTTAGTGCTTCATTTTGATTAAAAGTGCAAATGCCCGTGTTCCATCCCCAGCCCCTTATTGACTTGGGATTCATTCTTGGGATCCATTTGACAACTAGCGTACATTTTCCCACTCATTAAAAAACAGTCTCAATGTAATTACTCTGAGGTAAATACATTAGGCTCTCAGTTTCTCTTGGAAATTAGAAGTTAAGAATCCTTCTGTAGTACTTGATGAACTAGTATAGTAGTTTCCTAGGGCTGCCATGACAAAGTAGCACAAACTGGCTGGCTTCAAATAATAGAAACTTATTCTCTCACAGTTCTACAGGCCAGAAGTCCAAAAGTGAGGTGTTGGCAGCATTTGGTTCCTTCTTGGGGACTAACAGAAAGACTCTTTTCCATGCCTCTCTATCTTCTGGTGGTTGCTGGCAACCCTTGGAGTTCTTGGCTTGCAGCCTCAAAACCCCAGTTTCTGGTCCTGTTGTCACATAGCCGTCTTTCCTCTGCCCGTCTGTGCCTTCCCGTGGCAGTCTCCTCTGTGTGTGTGTGTCTCTACGTCTGTTCTCCTCTTCTTATAACTATGTCTTTATTACATCTGCAAAGACCTTATTTCCAAAGAAGGTCATATTCACAGGTATCAGGGGCTGGGACTTAAATTTACGTTTTTGGGAGGACACAGCTCAACCCACAGCAACTGCCTCCCAAGTCCTGCAAACAGTGGTCTGGTTCTGTCGCAAGAAGTGGAGACGTGGGGCTACTATACCCAAAATCCTAGATCCCAGTCCCAAGTTCTCAGCCCATGATGACACGCACTATTTCTAACAATGACATCGAAGGATCACAAATGCTGGTTATGCAATGCACCAACAACAACCTCTAACCCTGAAGCCCTGGGGGCCCCAGGAACCTAAGCTCTCAGTCCCGGCCCCACAGCAAGCCGTCTTCTCCCTACCCTGGCCACCTCCCGGCCACAGAACCAGCGCATGTGGCCTCCTGCTGCCTGCACGGCCATCTGCGCACATCACACTGTCCCGAGCATCTGCTACAGGGCAGGATGCGGCTTTGCATGGTAATTTGAAATGATCAAGAAAATATACATTTAACAAAATATAAGCCGAAATTAGGATATCCGGATGGCAATGTCAATGCACAATGGTTTCACAAGACTCATTGCAATCATGTCTCCCAGTGTGTAGCCGGTGCAGAAAAAGCAGCACACGGATTGGCTTATAGGCAAATGTACAAATGAAGGGAGGGAGGGGGGAGAAACTGGTGGGGGGGGAGAAAAAAAGGCTCAAAAGAAAAATAAATGTACATGTGTACCTCTTAAGTCTTACAAATCCGCAGGGATTTGTAACTCAGGAAAACCCTGAAGTGAAACACAAATCAAAAAGTGACCAAGAGCCATAACCCACATTCCTAAATAAGTTGTCTTTTCCGGTAATGAAAAAAGAATAAGACTGTAAATATACAATATCTCTCCCCGTCACTGCAGCTTCTTTCATTCCTTTCTTAAAATATTACAAAGCAAACAAATCCTGCGTTCTAATCCATTATGCGCCAGTTCCATATCTAATCAACTTGAAGCCAAAGCCATATGGGCAGCGCAAACATTAAAAAAGGTAATTCTAAGATAAGCAAAACAGGAAATTGGAGGTTGATGATGATGAAACTGATATCCGAATAGTAATCTGAGCAGTAAACTCACTAAACCCTTCCTGCATCATAAACAGAGTCTCTCTCGGCATGTGTTTCGTCGGGCTTCCCTGGTGACTGGGCCAGTTAGTGCAAATCATCCTCTTTCTCTTTCTGACTCCCATGCTGGCAAACTGTGGCCAGGCCGCGGGATCCCAGGGCACCAGGCGCTCCCATCTGCTCCGTGAGCTCTGTGTGGTCCACCCTCCGGCCGAGCTGCCGAGGGGAAGGGGCAGATGGAGCCACCTTACTTCCCAGTGTCTGCGGCAAGAGCAAGTCTGCACCTCCAGGACAGGTTCTCAGCGGCGAGGTTCATATTTTGAGCCAGATCGTTCTTGGGGGAGCTTTCCTGTGGGTGGGCGTTCAGCCACTCCCCTGGTTTCTCCCCACTAGACACCCAGGTGTGACAATCAAAAATTGTCTTGGCCGGGCACCGTGGCTCACGCCTGTAATCCTAGAGGCAGAGGCGGGAGGATAGCTTGAGCTCGGGAGTTTGAGACCAGCCTGAGCAAGAGCGAGACCCGTCTCTACTATAAATAGAAAAAAATTAGCCAAAACAACTAAAAATAGAAAAAATTAGCCGGGCGTGGTGGTGCATGCTTGTAGTCTCAGCTACTTGGGAGGCTGAGGCAGGAGGCTCACTTGAGCCCAGGAGTTTGAGGTTGCTGTGAGCTAGGCTGACGCCACGACACTCTAGCCTGGGCAACACAGACTCTGTCTCCAAAAAAAAAATGCCTCCAAACATTGTCACATGTCCCTGGGAGGGAGAGGCAAAATCACTCCCAGTTGAGAACCACTGATTTAGAAAGAACTTTTTCTGGAAAGAGCTCTCATCCTGCATTTCAGATAGCGCTATTTCATTAGCCGTCGCCAAGGGAACTAGTTGAGACATTTAGGACTGAATGTGACCTTGTCCACGAGACTTCCCCTGGACACTCTGTCTATTTCCCTACTTCTCATCTTAACTGTTTAATATCCTGTCTCCCCTGGTAGAATAGACGCAGTTCCAGGCACATAGTAGGTGTTCAAAACGCATTTGTTAGATAAATGAATGGGCAGAAACCAAATTTCACGTGGCGTAAGCGATGAAGAAATGCCTTGCCCGCATAACCAGGGAGCTGCGGAGAGGGGGTTCCAGGGCTCCCGACACAGCGCCCAGCTGGGACAATGGGCGAAGATGGCAATGAAGATGACAGCAGCAGCGATGGCTCGGGCGTCTTTGTCTTCTGCTCTGCTCCTTGCCCGGGTGCATCTGTGCCCAGAGGAGGGCACGTGCGGTCCCCTCCCCATCTCTTCTCCGCAGCCAAGGAGGTTCCCGTGGCCCCGGCAGACCCCTCCGTGGTAGCTCACTGGCCAGAATGGAGTCCCAGGCTCCTCTCTAAATCAGTCGTTTGCAAGGGAAATGGCATGACCTAAACTGGCACAAAGGCAGTTGGGCTCACCTCCAGGAGCAGGGGACAGAAAGGATGAGAGACCTGTACAGGTCACGTGGCCGACAGAGTTGTGTCCTGAGCACCCCATCCCCCTCTGTGTCCTGCCCCCTCTGGCTGCCATGCTTAGATGTCCATCCCGTGTCCTCTTCCACGGGGCGAAGGTGCCATGGTCACTAACCCTGACCTTGACCCTAAAGTAGCAACAGCTCATGGTGTTACCCTTCCCTGGGGATGTTAGGGCTTTCCTGGGGGGTCTCGATATCATAAAAGTCTTCCAGAGTCAAAGGCATTAATCTCTAATGGCCAAATGTCAGGTTAGTAGGAACAATCAAGACGAAAGAATTTGAGGTGTCTCTCAGAGCACCCCTTGAAGGTCCTGCCTCCCCCACCCTTCATTAAGTCAATATGGAATCCCCACTCTGTGGCCAAGGTCTCTGATGGTCCCCTGGGTCCCCTCCCTGCCTTGTTCCCACAGTGTCCACAGTGCCAGGGTCACAGGAAGCATTCAGTATCTTTACTGCATGAATAGACAGACTCCCTTTTCTGCAGTCAAGGCCTTCCTGGTGCAGAACATCATAAGACATGGGGTGTTCATTTCTCCTACTGTTACCAGGATGCGCGGTGCTTGCTGGAACCCTCTGGCTGGAAGGAGGCAGGACCTGAAACCTGGGAATACCCCGGAGTCCTATGGCCAAGGCCATTTCCATCCCTTGCAGATGGGCAGCAGTGCCCGCCAGGAGGCTGACACCTTGGGTCCTGGCCCTAGGGGCTGTACAGTCCCCTCCCCGTGGGCTCCCAGGACCATCTGCAGAAGCCACTCCTGCTAGAACAGGTGCACAGTGACAGAGCCTCGGCCGATGACCAGTGAGCACCCGTCCACCCAGACGAGCAGGCCTGCGCTGTCCCAGCTAAAAAGCACCCCCTCTGGCATATGCTGAGGTCCTATGTGGCGTGGGGGTAGGGCTTCTGGTTTGGACCCAAGGCTACCGAGGTAGAGCCTCCCTACGCCTTGGGTAGCTTTGGGCAAGTGGGCCTCACTGATCCACAGTTTATTCATCTAGAAAGTGGGGATCAGGACACACACTTCGCAGGGCTGTTGGGGCTTAACACAGGCCCTGGCGCACATGCCAGGCCTGCAGTGAGTGCTCTGGCCCTGCCCCGCACTCCTGGCTTCTTTCCTAAGGGATCGTTGTCAGCACCTTCTCTGCCTCTGGACTCCCTGAACCCAGGCTGGGCCCTCCTCTACAGATGGCGTGAGCACTTGTACCTTCTCAGGTGCCTTCCTGTTCTTTCTGAGGCCTGGGTCCATGATGACCGACTTAACGCGCCAGCCCAATGCCTTGGCTGCCTGGTCTGTGGGCTCAGCCCCCAATTTCTAGTCATTATGTAGTCATGAGGCCATGCACAGCTGGACCTGGGGTGGAACTCCCTCTGTCACCTGGGACATCCAAAGCTGCCTGCCTTGTGTGAGCCAGGTACTCCCTGCTCTTCCACAAGCACCTTGATTCTAGGGAAAGTCTGTTATTCAATCTGGCAAACTCCTGCCATGGGTGCATGTGCTCTTAGGCCCACATGGCTCCATCACCCTAGTGTGTGTGTTCTGTGAGTTGGGGTAAAGCTTTGGACCACAGAAGTTTATTTCTTTCTTCCAAAGAACTCCAAGTAGATAGGCCTGCTTGGCTCTGCACAGTCATTCAGAAACCCAGGCCCCTTCCCCTCTGTTGCTCCCCCATCTCCTATGGCTTTCTTGTTGTCCACATGGCTGAAGTTGAGTTGTCACAAAGTCTGGCCTCCAGCCAGGGGAAGAAGAAAGAGTGTGGAGGAGATAAGACCTGCACAGGGACATCAGTCCCAGTACTGGAAACAGCACTTACATTCCCACTCGAGCTCCATCCGCAGGAATTTGGTCCCGTGACCACGCCTCACTGCGAGAGATGCAGTTTCATGGACAGCCAGCCACCTTCCCCCCCCTCCTCTAGCAAACATTTCCTGAGCGCTGTGCTAGTGAACTTCTGCCCTGGTGAACTCCTCAATCCAGCAAGGAAGACAAGCGGCAGGAGTATAATTGAGGAGGACACAGACGAGGGAGCAGTGGGCTTAGCCATGTGCACTTGGAGACAAGATCCCAGCCAGCAGCTGGCAGGAGGGGACAAGAGGAGGAAAGACAGGGTGACGGCTTTGCATGGTCTTAAATCCTATGCTCTTGAGTTTTTCTAATCCTTTGGAAAATGAATGAAACGAACGCTGGCCATTTATCACCATTAAAGATCTTGGACAATCCCAGATTGCCACTCCTCTCCACAGTGGCCCCATGGTTTGCTGACCTACATTTTTTTTAGAGACAGAGTCTTGCTCTTCCACCCAGGCTGGGGTACAGCGGCGTCATCATAGCTCACTGCAGCCTCCAACTCTGATCAATCCTCCCAGCTTAGCCTTCCAAGTAGCTGGGCATATAGGTGTGCACCACCTGGTTTGCTGGCCTTCATTTCTGTTTCCAAGAGAGACTTCTTGATTGGCAGAAGGCAACTGTCATTGATTCAAGGCCAAAGCCATTTTCAATGAGTTTCCAAAAAATTAGAAGTTGATTTAAGTGTCTCACGATTAAATAATAGTTTGGCACCATTATGATTTTTGTATTATTTCTTATTTATTAAGGAATTATTAATTTATTAAAATTTTGCACTTACTATTATTATTTCTCAGCTGGAGAAACCCTAGAGGAGGGCATTGGTCATGCAGCCACATGGTCACCATGTCCTGAACAAGCCTGTCTGTCCTCCCGGGCCCCTGGGCTCACAGCTGCCCTGAGGGAAACAGTACACGGTGGGCTCCCTCTTTTCCTGAGCTGAGAATCATGCACACAGTCTGGTCACCCCCATCTCTCACATAGCCTCCTCCTTCCCCAGACCTTGGGGTTCACCATGGACTCAGCAGCCAGATGGATCCCCACCACTCACCCAGCCTGAGACCTCCCGGAGCAACTTCCCCACCTCCCAGGACAGCAGGCAAACACCAACTGCTGGTTTTCTTTCTGCAGCTCAACCTTGCAACTCATCCATTCACTCCAAAAGGTTGTTTTTACAAAGACATTTCAAATTTAAAAGAAAGATAAGGGGGTGGGATGGTCAATTGCATGCACCAGCTTGGCTGGGCCACGGTGCCCAGTTGTCTGGTCAGACATCAGTCCAGATGTTGCCATGAAGGTATTTTTTTAGACAAGATTAACAAGTAAACCAGTGGGCATTGAATAAAGCAGATCACCCTCCATTACGAGAGTGGGTCTTGTGCAGTCAGCTGAGGACCTTACGATCCAGGACTGAGGTCCCCTGATAAAGAAGGAATCCTGCCTCCAGATTGCCTTCCAACTCAAGCTACAGGCCACTCTTCCCCAGGTCTCCAGCCTGCAGATTTTGGCCTTGCCAGTCTCCACAATCATGTGAGCTAACTCTTTAAAATCTCTCTCTCCCCCTCTGTCTGTCTCTCTGTCTATCCGTCCATCTCTCTCTCTGTCTCTTGTGTGTATAATCTCTATTTCTCTGCATATATATCTTGCATATAGACACACACATACATACATGATACATGTTCTATTGGTAGTATTTCTATGCAGAACCTGACAGATAAATCAGTGCTGGTCATTGAATAAATGCTTTCTTGTCCTGTCCATTTAAAAAAGTGTCTTCGTTTTCTTCTTAGGACCCGGAGTTGGCCACCAATGAATAAAAATTATTCTCCTCTTGAGTAGCACACTAGAAATTGTTCTAAAAATTCAGTCTAGATTCAAATTCCTGGTCAAGTGCAGGGACACACTCATATTCCAGTTTAGTAAAGAGGAAACAAATACTACTATTCCCAACTTCAGTGGTTTGATATAACTCAGTGTCACATGATCTTTATGTCTCAGTGTCCCCCAAATACATGTTTCTATTTGTTTGGGTTTTTTTGAGACAGAGTCTCGCTTTGTTGCCCAGGCTAGAGTGAGTGCTGTGGCGTCAGCCTAGCTCACAGCAACCTCAAACTCCTGGGCTCAAGTGATCCTCCTACCTCAGCCTCCCAAGTAGCTGGGACCACAGGCATGTGCCACCATGCCCGGCTAATTTTTTCTATATATATATATATGTTAGTTGGCCAATTAATTTATTTCTATTTATAGTAGAAACAGGGTCTCGCTCTTGCTCGGGGTGGTTTTGAACTCCTGACTTCGAGCAATCCGCCCGCCTCGGCCTCCCAGAGTGCTAGGATTACAGGCGTGAGCCACCGCACCCGGCCTCAAATACATGTTTTTAAAGTTCAGCCAGAACCGAATAAACATAGCCAGTTCGCTTTGAAAAATTCCCCTATAGCCAGAGTCCCACAGCTAGCTGTGAACTCTGCCCCACCGGAGACAGGCGTTGATGCTGCAAAGAGCAGCCCTCCTGCCTTGATGCCAGGTCCCAGGATGCTCCCCGCTACCCTTAGGGCTCTGGAAAGGTCCAGAGGCTGCCTGGCTCTTAGCCCTGTGCTAGGTAGAACTGGGAAGAGAGTGGATAAGGGCTCCTTTTCCCCATGAGCGCCAGGAATCAGCCTTTTCCAGCTCCCGGGAGGCACCCGTGGGATTCCCATTGGGAACACCTTTTGTTCCTCTGTGGACTAGCGGCATTATTATTTTTTTTTTCAGTTTGGGCTCTGACATTGCAAGGAATGGGCCATGTGTCAGGGACACCCCTGCTTTGGGGCTGGGTTGGGCTCCTTGGGCCCCCAGCTGGGCTGGCAGGCCTGGCCAGACGGGACCCCACCACGTGTCCTTTCACTGCTCCCGAGATGGCAGCACTTCCCCGGCGGGCAGACGCTGCAGCTGGTCAGCTGAGAACATCCACATGCCACCGTCTCCGCGTGTGTGCAGACGGGAAGTGCTTACATGGCAAATGCCAGGCCTGGCAGAACCAGGAAAATATTGCTACGGCCAAGCGGGAAATAGCATCCATTCTTCCTGTCAGCGTCTGCTAAGCGCCTACCAAGTGCCAGGACCCTGCAGGGCGCCAAGAAAACCAAACACGGCCCCTGCACTCCCAGCGGGAGGTGGGCATGCGTCCTACTTGTGTTGACTTTTTAAACAGCCTCAGAGTCCTGGTCACAGAGCAGGGATCCCATAAAGATGTTATATTGTGTGTGGGTGGGAACAAGAGGGAGGAAGAGAGCGCACGAGACAGTGAGCGCCTGCCCGCTCAGGGGAGCCGGTGAGAAGCAGACCTCGCCATCCCTTCACCCGGCGACCATCACACGTGTCATTAGGGAGAAAGACACAACCAGTTTTCCTCTCGAGTGCCGGGACAGGGTTGTTTTTGCATGTTTCAAACGCGTAAACAAACAACCGCCTGTGGACAACCCCATTTCACTAAAGAATTGTCTATCTTTATCTCAAACGCACATTTATGGTTCTTGGTGGAAAAAACCAGAAACGCTAAACAGGCTTCGGTGACCATTTCATTAAACCTGAGAGGAGGCTGGAGGCTCAGCTTTCAGACTTTATCAGCGGGAAGCGGTTCCACACCCACACCCGGGTGTTATCCGATAGCGTCTGCAGAGCACAGGAAACGCTTCCTACTGGCCTCTTGGCTGGGGACAGCACTGAGCGTAGCTGGGGGGAAAAGGAGGGTGGCAGAGGAAATTTTGAGCAAGACATTAAAAAGTCGAGCAGAACAATCTGGCTTAATTATCAAAGTGGGATAGAATTAATACCTGCCTTAAAAATATTCCAAAGCGAGGAAATTTCGCTTCCTTTCCTAAGGCAGAGACTGTGCGTGAGCCTACACCGGCGAGAGAGCTCCCGAGTGTGCTTTAGGAGAGCACCCCAAGAACACTAACTGAATGACCTTTTGCCCAACCTGCCGGAACCCCTGCCCCAATTTCATTCCTCTGCTTATATTCTTTGCTTAACCCTGCGTGGTCAAAACTCCATTCATAGCAACAAATAACCCGTAAGTTCAAAATGCCTTTGCAATAAGCCTCACCAACAGCATAAATGTCCTCCTGTTCCTAACAAGGTCTGTGTGTGCCACCCCAGGAGTCTCTTGGCAACCTTATTCTGCCCCATGCAGTTCCAGGTGCAGGTGGTAAAGAGTTGACATGCTCTTCAGTTACTTCCCTACCAGGAAGGCACCTTTCACTGTGTGCATAAAACCCGGATTAAGACACAGCCGGCAAAGCAACAGACTTTGTGGTCACAGAAGACTAAGGGGACAGAGTCAAAGTAAATTCGTAAAACCCACACATACTCTATATTTTTTCTTTGTCTTTTTTTTTTTGAGACAGAGTCTCACTCTGTTGCCCAGGCTAGAGTGCCGTGGTGTCAGCCTAGCTCGCAGCAACCTCAAACTCCTGGGCTCAAGTAATCCTCCTGCCTCAGCCTCCTGAGTAGCTGGGACTACAGGTATGTGCCACCATGCCCGGCTGATTTTTTTCTATATATATATTTTTTAGTTGGCCAATTAATTTCTTTCTATTTATGTTAGAGACGGGGGTCTCACTCTTGTTCAGGCTGGTTTCGAACTCCTGACCTTGAGCAATCCGCCCACCTCTGCCTCCCAGAGTGCTAGGATTAAAGGTGTGAGCCACCACGCCCGACCCACAGATACTCTATATACATACAATAGAAAGGAATGAAGTTCCGATTCATGCTACAGCATGGGTGAACCTTGGAGCTGAGCTAAGTGAAGGAAGACGGACACAAAAGATCATGCATTACACGATTGCATTCGTAGGAAGTACACAGAATAGGCAAATCCACAGAGACAGAAAGCAGACTGACAGTTTCCCAGGGCTGGTGGAGAGGAAAATGGGGAACAACTGCTTACTGGGTGGGGCTTTCCTTTTGGGGTAATGAAAGTGTTTTGGAACTAGACAGAGAGATGGTTACACAACATCGTATATCTGCTAAATGCCACTGAATTGTTCACTTTAAAATGGTTGGTCTTAGGTTGCATATATTTCACCTCAACACACACACACGTTATTTGTAATGGGAAAAGAGGCCATGATTTTAACCTTTTGATTTCACCTGGATACCTCTTGCAAGTTGTATTTATATCTCAAAAATAAAACTCCTTTCCAATAACTCAGACAGATTTCTGGATTTTTGACAATTATTTTTTAAAGGAGGCAACCCCTGGTGTAGGGGCCAATTTCCCATTCTCCAGCTGCAGTAGAGTCAGACATCGAAAAGCCTTGATAAGAACAATTTCCTCAAGGTGGGAAAAAGGCACAATTCCAGGATATTTGGATCTCTCCTCTCTAGGAGAAACCTACCGGCTCAGAAACGGAGGCAGTAAGGGACAAACCTGTGATTTCCCGCTGTGTTCCTAAGGCAGGGCCAATTTCCCCTTAGCAGAATATGCCGGTCACAACAGCCTCCCTGGGAAGCCACACTCTGCCCATCAACTTCCACATCTGCCACAGGGGTTGAATGACAGGGAGTTTCTCGTTTCGGAGCTTGAAGAGTGATATGGCATGTCGGATGTCACGGGACATTAAATAAAGCTGCACAGAGATGGTAATTGGTCCCGTATTTATTTGGAAGTGCCAGCAGCCACTTAATTGCAACCTACAGAAACAAGCTATCGGCTGAGAGTTATTTTTATCCGTTGGTTCCACGTCGGATTATTTGTTTCTGTCATTTCCAGAGGGAGCCTCAAATACCACAGGCTGTCCTGGCAGGCTGGCATCGTTTTCCAGTGGGGCTTCAGAAACTGATGGTGTCTGGTGAGGTGCTAAGCACAGGTCTTGCCCGGGGGGACCCGCTTGTCTCCCTGCTGCTGCACAGACCCCTGCCTCAACCCACCCAAAAGAGGCTCACGGCTCGCACCCCTGTGTCAGATGAGGGGCCACCCCCAATGTCTACCCTGGATTATTCTAGAGCAGATTTACCCCATCTGGGGTAAGCTCAGGGCTCCGACTCCTTTACCCTTCCTCTCCAGCTACCCTCTTTGGGCTTGGAAGCACTGCAGCCAGAGGGTTAGGGTGAGAGACCAGGAGACAGGTCTGAGCCCAGATGCAGGGCTGGAAGGTCAAGTGCAGGTGTCAATTTCACGGCTTCAAAATTTCTCCTCCTTTGAACTCACCACGACAGTTCTTTTTTTTTTTTTTTTTTTTTTTTGAGACAGAGTCTCACTTTATTGCCCAGGCTAGAGTGAGTGCCGTGGCGTCAGCCTAGCTCACAGCAACCTCAAACTCCTGGGCTCAAGCAATCCTGCTGCCTCAGCCTCCCAAGTAGCTGGGACTACAGGCATGTGCCACCATGCCCGGCTAATTTTTTTTTTCTATATATTAGTTGGCCAATTAATTTCTTTCTATTTTATAGTAGAGATGGGGTCTCGCTCTTGCTCAGGCTGGTCTCGAACTCCTGAGCTCAAACGATCCGCCCACCTCGGCCTCCCAGAGTGCTAGGATTACAGGCATGAGCCACCACGCCCGGCCACCACGACAGTTCTGCAACAACCATATAAAGTATGGAAATGGGATGGATCCCAATTCTAAGCATTACTAGCCAAATTTAGTAAGAGCCAACCCCTTGTATATTCCTCCCCTCAATCAGTTAAGGGTACAGAAGATCTAAACACCCCCCCCTCTCCCCGCGAAGCTGCCCGCTCCCTCCATGAGTGCACTTTCGCTTTCAGTACAGCTTTCGCTTGCCCGGCTTACGTGCTACGCTCTGAAATTCTTCCCTGTGATGAACACCAAGAACTTGGAAAGAAACCTCCACTCAGATCCCAGTAACAAGAGGGTGCAGGTAAGTCAAAGAAGGAAGAGAAAGACCAAGAGATCGTTTTGCTGCTTCCGATCGCCCCACCCCAGGATCCGGAGGAAATTGGAAGAGAGCGGGAGGCTACATATTTGCAGGGCTTGGTGCAAAGTGAAAACACAGGGACCCTTCTTCAAAAATTATTAGGAATTCCAAGATGGCAATAAAAGAGCTTTAACCTAAATGCTGGGCCTTTCCAGGCACAGGGCCCTGTGGGACAGCTCAGGTCTTAGGCCCAGAGGGGTAGTGAGGACATGGAAATATACAAGAAACTCTAGTTATCCAAGCACCACCCTGAGTTAAGGGGCCCACCGTTCTAGGAATAGGACCTAAAATTGGATACATTCACCTGTCTGTGTTTTAAGCCTGGACTTCCCCTGATGAGAGAGGGCAGATCCGGAGAGGCGCTGCTGAGCCCAGATGGGGACAGGCTGCACTGGAGGCACCTGCGAGACCTCCCCCAGGGAAGAAGCCACTGTGGAAACAGCACTGAGCCCGTCCTCTTGGCACAGCGAGTCCAGCAGGAAGAGAGCGTCTCCCTGTTCTCTGCAGAACAGAGTTCCTAAGGGACACAGATGGACCCAGCTTCCGCCAAGTGCCCGTCCCTGAACCAGTCTCTGTTCAGGGGACAGGGGACACTGATCAGCTCCCTCCACGTGACCAGGGGAGGGGCAGCACCTTGGTAGACAGACAGCTCCACCAGAAGCCACAGGGAATGGAGACGGTCCCAGGACAACGCTAGTGCTGCTGCTGCAAGGCCAGGGGAGAAGGGGGCTGGACAGACCCAAAACAAAGCCCACAGAGCCCGCTGCAGCGACTCAAGCTAAATCATATGAAAAAAGGAAATTCAACGCATGGGATAGCAAGAATTCCTAGAGTAGGGCTATCTTCAGGGATTGTGGGGTGCTATGGTCTCGATGTCCCCCAAAACTCATGTGTTTAAATTTAATCCCCATTGTTGTGGTATTGAGGTGGGGTCTTCTGGGAAGTGATTCATTCATGAGGCATCCACCCTCCAGAAGGTGCCCTCCTTAGTGCCTTGTAACAGGGCCGGAGGGAGCCAGCTTAGGCCCTTTTCGCTCTTCCACTCTTCTGCCATGTGGGGGCACAGAGTTTTTCCCCTCCAGAGGATGCAGCAAGAAGGTGTGGTCTTAGAAGCAGACACCAGGCCCTCAGCAGACACAAAACCTGCCAGTACCTTGACCTTGGACTGCAGCCTCCAGACCAATGAGAAATGAATTTCTGTTCTCTACCAATTACCCAGTCACCGTGGCTCTTTTCCACAACCCCCTCCCCAGCCACATGCAAAGAAAGAGCCTCCCAGACCTGCCCTCTCCCACCATGTCATGGGTGGAACTCCAGGCTTAAAACACAGACAGACCGATTTATCTGAGTTTAGGTCCTATTCCTAGAACGGGGACCCCTTAACTCAGGGTGGTGCTTGGATAACTAGAGTTTCTTGTATATTTCAACTTCCCTGCCACCCCCTAGCCTCATGGGCCCAAGACCCGAGCTGTCCCACAGGGCTCGGTGCCTGGATAGACCCAGCCCTTGGGTTAAAGCTCTTTCATTGTCGGTCTCAGATATTGTCACAGCAACACAAACAGACTAAGATATGGGGACCCAGTTGTTACCACCAGAACTCCTACCTGCCTATCTGGCTAACAATGTTCATCCATCTGTCCATCTGTCCATCCGTCTCTCTCTGCTTCTATCTGCGTATCATCAAGGCTCACAGTCCCTGAGGCCAAATGATTGGGGTTCAGTTCTGGATTCTATAATTTATAGCGGTGTGGCATTTGGCAACTTACTTAACCTCTCTGTGCTTCTGTTTCTGCAAAGTGGGGATAATAACCTGTCTCCTGAGACTGGTGTGAGGATTAATGGAGTGATTCTCCTGAGGCACACTCAGAACAGCGATTGGGCCCTGGTATCTGCCTGGCACATGTCGACTCTCCCCGTCCTGACTGCAGAGTGGCTCTCGGCCTGGGGGCGGGGGTGGGTGGAAAACAGGCACGGAGAGCTCCAGACCTGCACTATTCCGTCTCTACAAAGCTAGCAGACACAGGGAGAGTCGCTGTCCACAAAACCCCAGGAAAGGACTCTGGTCCCCTGACTTGGGTCACAGGCCCATCTCAGGGCCACTCCCTGCAGCCAGGGGGTGGGGGACCAGGGTTGACCGAACAGGCGTCATGTGCCCGTAATTGTGCCTGGGAGTCGGGTACCTGCCTGCAGTCTCGCCAGAACCCAAACGGGGGGGCTGTGACCAGGAGGAGCAGAGAAAGAGAGAATGCTGACCCGACAGGGGCGCAGAGGGGCCCCACCTACACGGCAAACCTCTGGGGGAGAGGGGGGTTCGGTGCCTTTTATGGAGCTTGTGTGTTGAAAGAGTCACAGCCAACCATCATCCTTTTGGGCAGAAAGAACATTCACGAATATCTACAGCAGGCGTCCTCAAACTACGTCCCGAGGGCCACATGCCGCCCGCCTAGGATATTTATCGGACCCGCCGGGTGTTTTTGCCGCCGC
This sequence comes from Mirza zaza, assembly GCA_008750895.1. Classification (NCBI taxonomy): domain Eukaryota; kingdom Metazoa; phylum Chordata; class Mammalia; order Primates; family Cheirogaleidae; genus Mirza; species Mirza zaza. The sequence goes on from VSMD01112432.1 coordinate 23,235, forward strand.
TGCCTGTCCTGCTCAGCAGCCGACTTGTCCCGGGCCCACAGAGCACACGCATGGAATGTGCGCCACACTCTCCAACGGTCTGAGGGACGGTGGACTGGCCCCTGTTTGAAAAGTTTGAGGACCCTTGATCTACAGGGTGGGCGGTGACGGGTCATCATTTCAGACCCACCTCCCGCCATCCCTCCAGGTTCTAGAGGCTTCCGTGCCCCCACAGCTCACATCCTCCCGGCCCTCAGCACGGCGGTGCCCAAGAGGGCCCTGCTGTCGCTGGCTCTGCTCCTGGCGTCTCCTCTCCCGCACCGCGGGCTCGTCCTCATCTGGACTGTTTCTCCCCAGGGCACTCCGTGTGGCCTGGGCTGTGGACCCGGCCCTGCAGGCGTCTCTGGGCAGTGCCACACAGGCACACGAGCCAGGCGACAATTCGAGGTCAGTTCTCAGGTTGGGAGTCACTCGCCGCGCAGCTGAGGTGACTTGTGTTATAAATGGCATCAGGTCTGTGCTTTGAGTTTCCATGACTCACAGGATAGCTTTCCCCACTCAGAGCCTTGGAAAGAGAAAACCGTCCTTGTCTGCTGAGTCCCCTGTTCACAGTGGGTGCTGCCTTTGGGGGTGGGGGGGGTCTTAACTTTGTGCAGGGGTCTGAGTCCAGGTCCCCTGTCCTCTCGCCAGGTGTTAAACTGGGTGCTAAGACCTGCTTCGGGGGCTGCCCCTGGCCACTCTGGCTCTGTGATAATTTGCTCCCTGCAATCTGGCCTCTGGTTCTCTGTGTGTTTCTAGCACTGGGGTTTCCACTTTCTTTCGCTTACGACTTTTCTGTGCTTTCCTTATCCAGCTTTCGCAGACATTCGTACCCAGCGCTGTTCCATGTCAGCATGGTCCACCATGCTGTCAGAGCCGGAAGCCCACCGTGGGCACTGAGCAAGATACTGCCAAATTTCACAACAGCGGAGAAATGCACCAGTGACGACCCGACATCCCGGAGAGAATGAGGTTTCTCACATCAGTGGTTAGGCCGCCCGTCAGCCCCACAGTTCCCCAGCTGTGTGAAAGACAAAGCGGAGAACGTGGCAGGTGCTGCCCATCTTTTCCCATGTGACTCATGGGTTTGTCCCCATCAACAGCCTGACGTCACTGTCGTTAGCAATGACTGACTGCCGTCCTGGGCAGTGTTTATGCACCACACATTAGACTCTGCAGTGAGCACTTTACACACATCGTCTCCTTTGGTTTTCGTTACAATTCTGGGGGTAACAACGGTGTCAGCATTCGCACTTTGTAAATGCTGAACCTGACCAGGAGCAGTGGCTCACGTCCATAATCCCAGCACTTTGGGAGGCCAAGGTGGGAGGATCACTTGAGACCAGGAGTTCGAGACCAGCCCGAGCAACATAGCAAGACCCTGTCACTATATGAATTTAAATTTAAAAGAATTAATAAAATAAAATAAAAGTAGAACCTGTGTGATCCAGAGTTAAATATTAATACATTGACTATGTGAGCCCGGCTAGTAAGTAGGTGTGCTGGGACTGAACTCAGTTCACTCAGACTTCAAAGTCTGCTTTATTTCCAGTAAGGAAAAAAAGAAAGCAAGGTGACAAAGTAGATGGAAAGTGCTGGACCTCTTCTGACTTAAATTTCCTTGGCGTGCACAGAATCTACGTTGTGAGAACGCAGCAGTCTGGCTCACTGACTGCAGTCCCACCCCAGCCCACCTCCACCTCCTCCATCTGGCACAGAATTGTGTTGACATTGTTGGAAGCTTTCCCTGGCTCCCTCCCAGCACGCCCCCACTCCCACCACCAACGTCTTTGCCCTGCCCTGGATTCAAATTGTTTCTGGCCCACATGTCAAGTGTGTTGCTGCAAAGGGACACCTGAAGCTGGGTAACTTATAAAGAAAATTATTTGGCTCAGGGTGCTGCAGGGTGTCTAAGAAGCACAGTGCCAGCACATGCTTCTGGTGAGGGCCTCAGGCTGCCTCCACTCCTGGCAGAAGGTGAAGGGTGCAGGCATTGAATGGCAGGAAAGGAGGAGAGAGAGAGACAGAGAGAGAGGAGGTGGTGTCAGGCTCTTCTTAACAGCCAGCTCTCGAGGGAGCTACTAGAGAGAGAACGCCCCCATTACCGTGACAACAGCACCAAGCCACTCACGAGGGGGTCCTCCCCGCTAGCCCCACCTCCAACCTTAGGGATCCAGTTCCAATGTGAGGCCTGAAGGGTCAAATATCCAAACTACAGCAGCTCCTTGCTAGAAACTTCGCAAAATGATGACAATCCATAAAGCTACATCGTCTCCCCCAGGCTCCCACCCCCTTCCCAAGCCCAGGTCTAGCCAAGAGCAAACCGCGGGTTCCGTGTCTGCACCTGCAGGTGCGCTGGGTCTCATGCGCGCCCTCACCCCGTGTTCACGCACAGGCACCTCCTCCCCGGCACAAACACAGAATTGAGTCTGCCTTCCAGAGACCGCAGTCCAGGCATAGCCTGATGTCAGGATCAGATTCCACCATCCTTCTCCCCGGGGGAGGGGAGGGCTTTATTTTCTGCCAGTCTACAGCCCAGTCGGATCAACAGAAGCCTCCAGGGTGCCTGTCTGGGAAATTTTAGGAAATTGGACGAAAGAGGAGAGAAAGGAGACCCAAAAGGGCATCGTGAAAATTCGTGAGTACACCAAGGAATTCAACACTTGACTGCAATGTGTGGGTGCTATTGGCCTTTGGCACTCAGCGCTTTCCTTTCCAATAACTTTCACCTTTTCTGGCTTTTTCCTCCCCCTCCAGGGCTTTATGCCTCCCCTCATTGACGTCCCAGATCCGAATGTGAAAGAAAGACACGTGGACATGTCTTCTCCACCTTCTCCGAGGCAGAGCCCCTGCACCCCCACACAGCTGACAGCTGACAAAGGCGGACGTCTTTGCTGGCCGGCTGGTGGAGACCAGTGGCATTTGAAAAGGTTATTTCTCGTACAGTAAACCGCATAGCCCAGGGACAGTTGCCTTGTGAGCGTCTTTATTCATGAATCCTCACTCTTCTTCCCCGGATTGATGGGTGACAGCTCCTGGCTCTGGGCCTTTCTTCTATATATTTACAGTAGCCTCCCAAGTACGTCCTTAATCAAAGGGGCCATGACTCGTTGACACATCTTTGGAATATTACTGAGTAACTCATTAAAATGTTAATAGCTTCTGTCCGGATGTATTGATCTCGATGTCAACTATTCTTGGAATAATAAATAAAGTTGATCTTAAAATTTTTATCTTTCAACTATGCTGAGTGATAAGTGAGCCAAGCAGTGTCTGAGGGGAAATAAGTGGCCTTGGAAGCCTCCAGCTAAACAGGAATCAAATAAAGAGGGTTCTATTAAGCTCCATGATGAAAAATGTTGCAGCAGGCAGAGTTAAGCTTGAACTCAATACAGAGAAGGGGGAAACACTCAAAATCCACAGGCCATGTTTTTTTTTTTTTTTCCAGGATGGTTTTAAGTCAATCAATCAACAATGGCCACTTTGAATCAATAACTTGCAAACATCCCCAGGCTCCCCCAAGTGTCCCTAGCAGTGGAGCATCGGTAACCCCAGATTGTGAGGAACCAGCACTCCAGGAGCCATTTGTGGACAATGTCCAGGGTGGGCTTCTTGTGGCTTCCAGCCACCTGCCTCTTGCTTGCTAGCTTCTGCCACACTCAGCTTTCTACCTTCCTGATCCTTGAAGATGTCAGGGCCACACCTCACTGGCCCCTTGCCCTGGCTGCTCCCCCTGTCTGGAAGGTTCTTCCAGCCTCAGCTGTCTGCAAGGGTGTGGTGGGCTGGCTCCTTCCTGCTCTTCGGCCCCCATCCGCCTGCCACTGCTGGAAGGGGCTCCTGGACTTCCCGCCCTGACACGGCCCCACCCTCCCCAACTGGGACCTGCTGCATGTTTACACCACACGTCCCTCTCTGACGTCATCAGGGCTGGTTGTCAACCTGCATGTTTATCTGTCTCCTCCCAGGAGGACCAGGTGTCTATCTTCTTCCATCTCATTCCTCGCAGCAGCCCCAGGACCTGGGTCCACGTTGGGCACAAAGCAAGCACTCAATAAATATGGTTGACTAAGTGAATAAAAAGTCCCCCTAAAACAAGCAAGGGATCCTAGGATGCCCAGAGGGGTGAGGCTGGAAAGATCTCTCCCAAGAAAAGCAGGGGCGAGGCTGGGAAGGGACTGATGTGGAAAACCCCGCAGGAAATGTTTCTGCTCACAGAACGGAGGAAGCGGTTTAGTTGGGTCACATATCTAAACCTTGAATGACTACCCGGAGCTTGATTCCACGGGGAAAATCCTTTACCTGGCTCTGAGACTCCGGGTCTGAGCGCCGTGGTTTTAGGACTCGCTCGAGCCCTAAGTCAACGTTTCCAGAACAAACTCCCGCAATCAGAAGTGGCGAGGGCCGCTGGCACACCACAGCCCTCTCGGGCCAGGGCCGAGTCCTGTTGGGAACATTAGTATCATTCCTGACGATCCGCCATCCCAGCCGGGGCCGCTGTGATACCCGATCAATGGGCCCATTCAGATGGAGCCCGTTTTGCATATTATTCTTAATAAACTTTCATAGTACAAGCCATAATGGCCCTTTCAAGCTCCTGCTTTGAATGCGTGTCAACAACAGAGTGCCTTTGTGTACTTACATGTAAAAATACACTGGCCACCCTGTTGATATGCAGCGTATATATTTATAAATATTTATCACCAAGTCATGGCTGACATTTTCAAAATGCTGCATTTGAACTAGACCTCATTTTTTTTCTGTCTCCCAAGCTGAGAGGCCAGACGAGGTTAATTAATCCAATTTTGCCTAATAATGTGCGGCGTAATGATCTCCATGCCCTGGTTTATTTGTCAAGGGGGAGGGGGCTCCAAGGAAAGGCCTCGGTGACTCAGAAAGGAGGGGTTGCCCGACTCCGGGCTTGATCTCGGGCCAGCCCGGGGCGATGGAGACGTGCCCACAGCGCCTTCTGGGGAAGCAGAGAAGCAAAGAAGCCAGTCAAGAATGAGATCCAGGGTCTGGACTTGGTTATCCCTCGGGGAGGGGATAACCCGTCCCCTCTCCCTGCCCAGGCTCCAAGGGGACGCTCCGATAGCTCAAGAACAGCATTGCAAAGGCAGTCTGGAGGACAGACCGGGCGGGGTGCCTTGCTCTCAGTGCTGTGGCCGGTGCGAGAACACTTGCAAAACGAGTACTGCCTCTGATGAGGACTGGCCGAGAGAAATACCTGGTCTTTAAAAAGCGATGAAGTCCATGATGCCAACGGTTTGACCTCTTGGTTGGTTGGTTTCACGAACCGCCAGGCACTGAAGGCTCCTTGGCAAATCTGATCTCTCTCACATATCTCAACAAAGGGCTTCCTGTTTTGTGCATTTTAACTCATCTTCAGACTCATCTTCTAACTCTTGAAGATAAGAGGCATCTACACTGGACAATATTTTGAAAGGACATCTTTAAGCCGTAGCTAAATGCCCTGAATTGTAACTCCCCAGATTGGCTACACCCAACTCCAGTTTGGGTCTCAGCTTTGGCTTAGAATTGTGGGTTTCTCTCCCTTGCCTGCCATGGGTCTTGGTTTGTTAGGAATCCTGTTCTCCATCTAGAAAGGGCCTCCCAGGTCACAGAACAGGCCTCACAGATGACTGCTCCAAGCTCACCTGCCTCATCACACCTGGGCTTGTCACTGCCCAGCTCCCTGGGGCCAGGAGCTGGGCACCCCATGAGCTTTTCCACCCCATGCTGCTCTTGACCCTACATGCCCACCCACCCTCTTGTCTCTTTGTTAAGCAAAACTGCCAAAGCCCAACATGCTAGTCCCGCTTAATGCCGAGTCAAACAAAACCTCCGTAACAAAATGAATCTACTCTTTAAAAAAAGTCAGGTACAGGCCAGAGCCAGTTTAGAATTTTAAACTACTCTTTCTTTGGATCACCTGTGTGCCACAGAGGCTTGTCAGCACCTGACGGCTTAGTGCTGATGGCGTTTGAGTCACAACGGCGCTACTCAATCCCCCCTCGCCACGTGGCTTGGTGCCCGGTGGCATTCGCGGTGCCCGTGATCACTTCCTCATACCGCACGACCAGAAACCTGGGGAAAATCCCAGCTTTGCTGCCTAAAAGCTGCATGACCTTGGGCAAGTTACCTAACCTGTCCAAGCAGTAATTTCTTCAACTATGAAACAGGGATAATGAACTTACTCCCCAGGGTGAGTACTAAATAAGAAATGTGAGAAAGCATCTAGCACGTGTCCAGGCCATAGTAAGTTCTCCACGAATCTCTGCTGAATCAGTGACTGTCGAAGTGAAATCTACAAATGGATTTATTTCTATTATTTTTAAATGGGGTTAAATAATACCTGGATAGCTCCAGCAGCTAAACCTTCAAGCCCATAGAGCTAATGAGCTTGTGTGAACACTGAATGTGCCCAACATTGTTTAAGCAAGTGCTCGCCCTGGACCTCGTGGTGCCTTATTTATGGTCTTGGGCATATACCTTGTCCCTGGACATCTTACCAGGCAGGATCGCCCTGGTTTCACTGTAATGAATGCTCCACGTGTGGTTCATCCTCATAAGCCCTAAGCACTTAATAGACATGTATTAATTGTTATTTGAGTGGACTCATGTATCAGACACACATAATGTCCCACTGTAAGTCTCTCAGCCTCCCCTCCCCTTCCCCTGGGCCCTCCGCTCCTGGCTCTGCCTCCATTTCAGACCAACATCCTTGGCCCATGTGGTTCTACTGCCTGAAACCAACCAGCTCCACACCCAGAGTCTCTGGTTCCTCCTGGCCCCTGGGATCTGGCTCCTACTGGCTGTAGAAGGAGCCAGATGAGGCCATTGATGGTACAAGGGAGTCAAGTTCCCCAGGGGTGGACTTGGGCCCATGGGAAGTGGGAGACTGGAGGAAGCCAGGCAGATAAAAGTCTTCTCTCTTTCTCCCTCCCATGCAATCCTCTTCAACACAGTTACTCCATGCAGCCCGTCTAGAGACATCCCACGGAGCAGACAGTCCACCTGCCAAGCAGCTACCTCTGTCTGCACGGCTGGCCGCATCGCCCCATCCTCCTTGCCTCAGCCCCGCTTGCCTCACTCTCACTGCCCAGAGACTGCACCTCCCAATAAAGCACTGGCACTTAATCCTTGCATCAGGATCTGCTTTCTACAGAACTTGGGCCAAGACAGGTCATCTGAAAGATGCTCAGGCCAAAGAACAGGGAGGAAATGGCTTTCTGAATTGAGACTTTGTTTGCTACAGAGGCCAGGATTGTTAATAAGCCCATTGGGCGTATTTCATTAAACTGTTTGATTAACATGCTCATACCTCCTTGGAGCCTTAGTCATCAGAAAACAGGGACACCAGGCTGTGGGCCCCACGAGCTAGCTCAGTGGTCCCCAATGGTTTTGGCACCAGGGACCAGTTTCATGGAAGACGATTTTTTCACGGATCGGGAGAAGGGATGGTTGGGGATGATTCAAGTGCATTACATTTATTGTGCAGTCAAACCTCTCTGCTAAGGATAATCTGCATTTGCAGCCACTCCCCAGCGCTACCATCACTGCCTCTGCTTCAGCTCAGATCATCGATCATCAGACATTAGATTCCCATAAGGAGTGAGCAACCTAGATCCTTTGCACGTGTAGTTTACAGCAGGGTACATGTTCCTATGAGACTCTAATGCCGCAGCTGATGTGACAGGAGGCTTATGCCATGGTGCTAGTGATGGGAAGTGGCTGTAAATACAGATGAAGCTTCTTGTGCTCACCCACCTCCTGCTGTGCGGCCCGGTTCCTAATAGGCCATGGTACCAGTCTGTGGCTCAGGGATTGGGGGGTGGAGTGCCAGCTCAGCTCCCTGAGCCCTGGCTCAGCCCAGCCTGATAGTCCTGCTCCCAGCACTATTGTGCCTGGGGCTGTGTCCTCCTTAGCGGCTTGCAAACTCCAGCCAAGGTAACCCAAGCAAGGGCAGAGTATCAGAGCAGACTCTTTCCTCTGCCTTGTGCTATATTTAAACAATTAATGCAGGTATGATCTCGTAGAAAAGAGTTTTGCTCTCGTGCAATGATGACAACATGGCAGTCCAACGCAGGTGAGTGAGGTGGACAGGCAGGAAACCTTGCCCTCGGGCACATCTGCTCACTCTCAGGTCGGATGATCCACGACAGGGAGCTCACCCTATTTCTGTCCATAGCAGAGAGTTTTCGAGGGCACAAGCCCAGCCATGTTCCTTCTTGTCAAGATCCCACTTACCACCCACAAAAAGAGGGAAGAACATGGCTCCTTTCGAAGGATCCTAATTGAGGGCTCTCATGAGAAAATCATCAGTGAAATCCACAAACAGGTAGTTACTTTAATATTTAAAGCAGTAACACACACCTTAGATTTGTATAGCATCGTGCTGTTTTCAAAATTCTTCTCCAGCTATAGCGCAGTTCGATTACAACCGCAAAAGCTACAAATCTCTGCCGAAGCCTTGAATTAAGTTGCCCATACGAAACTGCCAATTTTGTGAGTCAAAAATGGTTGAATATCAACAGTTTCCTATGGTTCACTCTACTAGACAGCTGATGTCCAAGTTCCAGGGGAAAGGCAGCATGAGTAAGCTAGGGGCCCGAAGAAAGTGAGGACTGGGAGAAGAGCTGCAAAAAGAGGAGGAAAGAACAAGAAATGAGCATTCAATCAAATTGTCCCAACAATGGCCACTTTTCCTAGTAAGAAGAATTTAGTGTGGTTTTGAGGTCTGGAATGTGACCTGTATTCTTTTAACAGAAGAATCTTATAACTTACAATTAACACATTTAAAAGTAGGTATCTAACAAGTATTTGCTGATCGATGAATGAACACAGAAGTTAACAAAAGAGGGTTACCAGGCACCCCAAAGTGAAAGAACAGAGAGTGAAAATGTGACTCGTCTAAACAATGGCAGAGCTTAAGCAACTGTGATTTCTAATATGGAATAATTTGTCAGGTGACCTTGAAGGAGACTGGTAACCCTTTTTTGTTGCTATGAAAAAGGAGGATAATATCTATTCCATACAGGCAGTGCTAAAGGAGAGTAAATGTGATTGATCACTGTGACTTCGAGGAAGGAAGACAGTATAATAAATACTAATTATAATAACCATTCCTGGCTTCTTAGAAAAATGCCTTTTAAAAAAGGAAGGAAGGAAAGAAAAATCCCTCCAAAAGAGAGCCTCTGGGGACAGCCTTGGTGTGTCATGCCTGTATGCTGGTCTGAATGAATCCAAAGGGAAAGAGGTTTGGTGACAGTTCACGACAGTGGGAATAGGCAGAAAAATTTATATATATTTTTTCATTGCTCTTATATAAATTAATTTCACGTTTCAATTGTCAAATTATCACAATTTTAGATTAAGATATGTGGGGCCAAGGCTTGCAGGTAATGACGCGTTTCTTCACTTTATGTATGTAAATGCTAAATATAAACATTTAAAATGTAAAAGTCATAAATTAATTAGCCTCATCTGCTGTTATATGTACAATGCCGGATATTTCATCAGCACCTCTGGCCCCCTAGCAGACGGCTGTGTCCTTGAGTGAATGACTTCAGCTCTCTACGGCGTCATACTCCAATCTCATGTCCTGTAACACTCCATAGTGTCCTCTGGAAACAAATGGGAAATGTTGGGAACACATTGCCTGAGGTTTCAAGATGGATTTACCAACCCTTAGCCCTTCCCCTCTCGGTGCTCTGTTTCCTCCTTGCTTCTCCTGAACACGCACATGGTTTGCAGTGTGGCTTATAGTGTTTCCAGCCCAGACAGAACACAGCCCGCGGGGAAGGGGCTCATTGGTTTAGTTTGCGGGCAGCCCCGTGAGGGGTGGTAATTGACACTTGAACGATGACATGTTGCATTCCTTCATATCGCAGCAGTAATTGAACACACGTGAAACCCCCCTGCACCGGTGACCCTGGAGTGTGCCACACACCTGGAAGTAGTGAGGTTCAATTAATGTGTCACCGCCACTAATAGCGGCTACCAGTGAGAACCAGCAGTCGGCTGCCACAGCCCAGCAGCCGCGGAACAAAGCAGAGAACGGCGAGGCGTGAACCCCAGCAGAGCTGCCCTAGACCAGCCCGTAAAATCTGGGTTTTCCAGGAGAACTTATTTGCTTTTAATTACTTGAATTAATTTGACCTAACGGATTTATTCCTCTCTCACTCAAAGAGGTTTTTTTTCTTTTTGCATTAAAATAGCAAAATAACAACTAAAAGGAGATGGCAAAGCCCCAGCTAGGTTTTTGTGATAACACTTTTAATATAAAAAACAGATGAGAAATTGAATAGATATGAATATGGAAACCAGGACTCAAACCGAGGAAATGCAAAATGACTATGATGAATTCCTCTTACTCATTCTTTCCTTCATGCCCCAAGTATTTGTGCAGCGATGATATTATACAACGGTGCGACGGTGCAGGGACACCACAGACTCACAGGTTCAGGGGTGAAAGTCAGCGTGCGATGTGGGACAGGTGCCCTGAGGCAGAGGTTGGGGCGGTACAGGAAGCCCAGAGCAGCCCTGGCCGTGCCCTCCCCGCTCTGCAATCTCAGGGGGCTTCCTGGAGGAAGCGGTCTAAGCTCAAGGAGGAGAAGCTGTGAGCCAGAGAAAGTGAAGGGAGAGGGAGCAGTGCTCAAGCAGAGACTAGCACCACAGAGGCGTGGAGGCCAGAGAGAAAGGGAAATAACTGCGGGGAGTGGTGCACAGGGAAAGGGGAGCCCGCTAGCCTGGGTCAGGAGCTGGAACTTTCGGTTCGGAGTCTAGTTACACTTTTCCACAACCAACAGCCTTTCTATTCCACACACACACACAATATTAGAATTCAAAACAGTTACAGTTTTAGCATATGCCTGGAGGACAATTGATACTGCATTTTATACTTGACAAGTCTCACAAATTCATTAATAAAACCGGTAGCACTGGCGGAAGGAGCAGAAATACACCAAGGCCCGAAGGCCAACAACGCTGTCCCAGGAAGTCAGAAGATCTGGTTCTTCCCCGGCCACGCCCACTCCTGGGTCTCCCTGGCCACGCCCACTCCTGGCTCTTCCCCGGCCACGCCCACTCCTGGGTCTCCCTGGCCACGCCCACTCCTGGCTCTTCCCTGGTCACTTCCACTCCTGGTTCTCCCTGGCCACGCCCACTCCTGGTTCTCTCTCTGGCCACGCCCACTCCTGGTTCTTCCCCAGCCACGCCCACTGCTGGTTCTGCCTGGCCACGCCCACTGCTGGTTCTCCCTGGCCACGCCCACAGCCGTATCATTTTTGCCCGGTCACTCTGTCCCGGCCATTGGCTGGCTGGGACAAAGGAGGCTGCTCTGGGTCTCCCGGCCACAGGCTTCCCCTGTAAAGGAGGGAGGCGTCTTCTGTACAGCAGGACCAATCCAGGCTTCCCTGGACATCAGGGCATTGTAGGGCGCTTCTGGTTAAATCTAGCGGCTGGAATAGACAACGCCTTTATCCCGGCACTCTCCTCAAATCCCATTGGAATAACAGTAAAGGCTGAAAAACCGAGGAATACACCCACAAGGACGAATAGGGCAGGAGAAGAAGCAGTAGAAGATAAAAAAAAATAGTGATAACATTTGGAAAGGGGAGGAGTGGACTCATGGTCTCTGACTTAGCAGAAGGGAATAAAGTGGAGGAGGTGAGCCCTTAAGAAACAGCATTAGTCCTGCTGCAGAGCCACAGAAAGCCTCAGCAATTAGGGGCACCGGGTATTCAGTCCGGATGTCTGTCCCCTCCAAACCCTATGCTGAAGTTTGATCCCCAGTGTTGTTGGTGGGGCCTAGCAGAAGGTGTTTGGGTCATGAGGGCGGATCCCTCATGAATGGCGGTGCCCTCTCCAGGGTAATAGTTGTCACTTCTTTAGTTCATGCGAGAGCTGGTTGTTTAAAAGAGCCTGGCACCAAAAAAAAAAAAAAGCCTGGCACCACCTCCTCCCTCTCTTTGCTCCTTCACTCGACACGTGACACACCTGCCTTCGGCCTTGATTGGAAGCCCCTGAAACCCTCAGCAGAAGCCGGTGCTGGTGCCATGCTTCTTGTACAGCCTGCAGAACTGTGAGCCGAGCACGCCTCTTTCTATGTAAATTACCGGGTCTCGGTGTTCCTTTACGGCCGGGCAAATGGACTGAGGCAGTGAGAGGAGCTGTCGAGCTGAATACAGGAGGCTCGGTCGAGAGGTTGTGCAGGAATAGTGGGAACCTCAGGCCCCTCCTGCCGTGCACATTTGTTGTTCTGCGTCCCCAGTGGGATGCACTCACCTGCTCTCTGAACGTCTGCTCCTTGCCCACCCCTTCAGAGTACTAGGAGTTTCCTCTCTCGCCAGTTGAACCAAAGAGACTCCGGGCACTGTATCCAGCCAGGACGGAAAAACGGCAAGCATGCTCCTCGCTGAGCAGGGAGCTAATTCCCACGCCCTCTGATGGCATTGGAGAGTACCGTGCAGCCTTGGAGAACTGCGGAACATAACCTGCACCTAAACTAGCTTCAGGACTGGGGAATTGTCTGCTCTTCTCACATCTATCCCCACGTGTTGACACCCACCAGAGCCCTTTCTTACCCTCTGAAGGAGACAGGCCTTCTGATTAGGGGATCGCAGAATGGAGGAACACGAGAGGGCCAAGGAGAGGGGAGGACCCAACAGAGAACTACCGTCTCCCAGTCTTCTGCTCTGGTTGGAGCCTCAGTAGAGACGCGTGCTAAGACTCGCTGACACCCTGAGCATGGGCAGTGTGCCGTCAAAGCCTCGTGTTATCAGTCAAAGGATTTGCTGTCCTTCCCTGCAGGGGGTATCATACTTCTTCCTCCCGTTGGCAATGGACTTGGCCGCTTTACTTTCTTGGCCAGTGACATGTGAGTGGAAGTGATGAGTGGCACCACTGGGCTGACACTTTGGCAGCCTTTGCTTTGTTAGGCCGTGGCCATTTGGTCCTTCTTTCCCCTCTGCCACGAGACCAGCTTTTCCTGGATGGACACTGAGTCCTAGGTCTTCAGTTTGGGGCCCAGGAAGAAGACAACATGGGGCAGAGTGAAAATAGTGTGCACAAGAAGGCAACCTCTATCACGGTAAGTCTCTACCATTTCAGGGGCTGTTTGTTACCACAGCACGGCAGTAGCAGACACTGACTGATGCAGCCCCAGTGACGGTTGCAGCCAGGCTTGGGGGAGAGGCATTCTCTGTCTCCCGCACGGATGGGCGCCCTGCCCAGTTTCTCCAGGACAACTGTGCGGGCTGCTCCTGAACACAGCACCCGTGACCCAGGACCACCATTCACCGAGGACGTGAGGAAGTGCCTCCGTCTAGTGGTCCATGGGCCACAGATAAGTACAAGGAGGCCAGAGTGGGAGGACACGAATAGAGTATCTCCCTCAGGGAATCGGGGAATCCCAGCGGTGCCCCAGGACTTTGCCAGGCCTGGAGGTCCTGAGTAGGAAGGTGCACAGTGAACGACCCAGTGGAAAATGGGTCACCGATCATGCCAATGATTAAGCTTTATTCTCGACTCTAAACCTACCTTTACGCTGTGCTTTCTGATGCTGATGGACAGGGCTCCGTGAAAGGCATTTCTCCTTTACCACGTGGCTTTGTCAGGCTCTGCCAACAGGAGAGTGACAGCCTCAGAGAAGGGCTGGGACGGGTGCCTTCCTGTCTGCCACTCCTGTGGGCATCATGTCAGCACGCATCTTTGACACTCCGAGGAACAGCTTCATTGTGTCCCCTCGGAGGAACCGGCACAGGCCAGACAGTGACCCCTCCTCAGGGGTCTGGGCTCCTATTCCGCAGGTCCCTGCTCCAGGCGTCTGTCCCGGTAAGCCCCCCCAGCCTGCTGTCCTGCCTGGACCCTGCCTGGCACAGTAACACTGATCCTACCTGTACCCACAGTGGGGGAGGGCAGGGACACCTCGGAAACATGGACAGTCACCCCAGAAGGGGACACTTCTGTCCTCAGTCCCGTGAGCCTGGAGCACTTGCCTAGCACGGTTACGTGCTCCCAATTGTACCACAGCGCGGAAGACACAGGGGGTTGAAAATACGGTCCAGCCCTCCAGGGTGCGGTTGGGAGGCAGGGCGCTAGGAGGCAGCACGCAGGCCCAGGGAAGGAGCAGGTTAGGAAAGGAGAACGGTCAGGAAGGCCAAGGCTCCTTTCCTCGCAGGCTGCTCCGGCCAACCAGCAACCCCCGGCGTCCGCAGGGTGGACAGAGGTGCCAAGCACAACCTACTCAATTCCCTGATAGAGAAGCAGGGCTGCAGGGAGTTTACCCCTTTCCAAGGTCACAGAGCAAATGAAAAATGGCCAGGGACTACGTCATATTTCCAGGACTTGCCAGGTTTTTTTTTTTTCAGTAAGAGCAATCAGAATGGCTAAAACGTATAGGATGGACAATCTCGAGTGTTGTCAAAGATTAGAGCAACTAGAATTCTCACACTGCTAGTAGGAGATCTAAACTGCTACAGCTATGTCGGAAATCGTCTTGTAGCATCTGCCAAAGCTTCCTACATGTGGTGTATGACCCAGCAATTCCAATCCTGGGTGCACGAGGGCTGTCTGCAAAGTATCCACCCAGTGTTAATATAACGAGAACCGTTTGCACGATGTCCATGCAACCTGGCAACCAAGAAGAATGGACTAGAATGCACCTGCGTGCACAATGAGGACTTCACTGTACTGGTCAGTGGGGTGCTAGACGCCGTTGAGTGAGCACGTGCACTGTGTGGCCGTCGCACTCAAAATGACTGAGCCAGTAGGACAACAAATCCGCATCAAATTTTGGGTTAAACTTGAATGTTACTTTCCTCCATGGAAACCATTTGGATGACTCAGAAGGCTTTTTGGGGATGATGCAATGAATGCAACACAAATAAAAGTGAGGCACAAACGCTTCAAAGATGGTCGAGAATCTGTTGAAAGTGATCCACGATCTGGAAGGCCTCCAACTAGCAGAACACCTGAGAATGTTGAACTGGTTAGGGTGAAATGTACGGATTACAATAAGAGACGCTGGGAATACTGGGTGAAGTCCCAACGTACCTCTGTTGAAGGGGACTGAGGCATCATTACCCTATGTACAATGTTTCCTGTATCTTGTATCTTCTTCAATAAATGTCTCTATTTTTTCTATTACATGGCTGGTTACTTTCCAGATAGACCTCGTATACCCAGAGGATGTAAGTCTTGTGTGACCAAAATACACATATGGGGAGGTTTATAGCAGCTTTATTCACAATAACCTGAAACAAGAAACAACCCAAATGTCCATTCATAGTTGAAAGAATTTTTTAAATCGTCTTATAGTCATACAATGGAATAGAACACAGCAGTGAAAAAGGACAAACTATTTCTATAGGCAATAACATCTCACAGGCATGTCTGGGGTCTTTGGGGTCTTTGGCCTCCAGGACTCATTGTATCAACCACTAGCACTCTTCCTGTCATGGAATGGGCTGGCTGCCCCCCAGGCCAGAGCTGTTAGGGCTTGGGGTGGCGATGGGGGGAGCCCATTTGATGGTTTGAGAACTCTGTGAAATCTGTCTTGTGCACCTGAAGGTAAAGTCCCATTTTGGTACTATCTAAGTCTAAATTAAATGGTACCCAGTGTAATTCATGCTAGACTCCGGAGGAGAAAAATTGCTCATTATATATTTGCTGCTGAAGCTCTTTGGTACACAACTGTTACTTACTGTTCCCAACAGAGCCTGCCGGCGCAAAGGCCAGGGCCATCATCCTTGATGACAGCTGTTGCCCTGTGGTCAGGTTCTGTCCTCTGGCCTTGCAAACACCGTAATCACGCTCCCCTGTGCTCTCCGCAGCACTGGGAGAACCCGAATCCTCCGTGCGTGGAAGTTCTGACCCATCCTGCAGGGCACTGATGATCTGCCCAGCTGCAGAAAGGCTGAATTTTGCAGGGTCGGGAAACACACTTGTGCGGTGAGTATAAGATCCCCTTGGCACCCTGGGTTGGGGGGAGAGGCGGATTTTCTTTCTTCTATAACTTGAATTGGCTCTCCAGGCCCCAGTTCTGCTGGTGGTAGCATATACCTGTATTCATCTTGCCCAGTCAAGGAAAATGTCAGCAATTTGTCATTTAAAGCACAATTCCTTTGAAGTAATTTTCAGATAATTCATGGCTGTCAGGACAATTCCTGGAGTCGCCCCTCCCTGTCTGCCCACTCTGGTCACCCCCTTTCTTGGTGTCGGTGATGCCCCACTACCAAGCTGTTCTTGCAGGATCTGGCTTCCAATCCATCCCACAGCCTGTGCCACAGAGTCCCCTCACCCCCCAACTTGGGGACCCAGTGGCTGGCATTGTGAACATCCCTGTCCCAGGCACCCAGAGAGGCTCACTCCTCACCTGTGCCCCACGGGGGCCATCTAGGACCCCATCCAGGGCCAGGAGCATGGTCCACTTTCTCTCTTGTCCTCCCCCAAATCCTGGGGGCTTCAGTGCTTCATCTTAATGAAGAGGCCATTCCCTAATGCCTGGCTTTGTGGACCTAACATGACCCCGGGGGAGGGCCCCACAGTTTGACTGTGTGCACGTGGCTGACACATGCAAGGCCTGGATCCATCCGTCATCCAATGAAATTCAATTTTAAAACTGCTTACGTCTCTCCTCTCTAATAAGTCTTGTGCTCTGCTTGTCATGTCAAGAGCCAGCCGCGTCCCTGGTGCCTATTTTATCTGTCAAAGAGTCTTTCTCCTTCTTCTTCCCTCTGCGCTGGAAAACTGAAGGGGGTTTCTCTTTGCGACGTCTAATCAGATGCAGAAATAGGAAAGAAATGTTGGACTCGGGGAGAGCAAGGCTGGATGTGCAAGTTAAATAAGGTGGGAGAGGATAGCTATGAAAGGAAGGGACAAAAGGAACACAGAAAAGGCCAGTCATGAGTGACAAGCAGAGGAGTTGAAGAAAGACCCAAAGGAGAGGGAACAAGCTGACACACGGGCACGCGGGGGTGGCACTGGGGACCCCCAAGGGTGACCCCCACTGGTGACGCCCCCAAGGGTGAGGACCGAGCACAACCCCCAAAGGTGACAGCCACGGAGAGCCACAGCAGCTCTGGCACCAGGTCTGGCCTGAGCCAGCCTAGAAATTTCCAGCCACCACTGAGGACTACAGTCTGGAAGGACAGGCCACACTCTGCCCAGGAGGGACAGAGGATGGAGCCAGAGAGAAGCTGCCCGCCCTGCCTTCCACCCACCGCTCCGAGCAGGGGTGGTTAAATGCGGCTTCCTCTGAGCTGTGCCGGTGACCACGTGGCCCCCATGTCCTGAGAGGCTGTGGCCAGCCGAGTGGAGCCCCACCTTGTGACCACTGTCCTTCTTTTCCATCTCACTTTCCTCCTCCCCTCGCTCTGGCTTCCCTGGGATTGCACCACCCCCACCCCGATAAGGACCGGCCCCTAAACCTTGCTGCGGGCTGCTTTCCGGGCACTGGGCGCCCCTCCGCAGAGCGCTGGGAGGCTGCGTTCTGCAAATCGGTCTCACTGATTTTCTGAAATGGGTGTTAGAGGCGTAGTTATCTGTGTTAGCTTCCTGGGGCTGCCGTAACATAGGACCACGAACTGGGTGGTTTAAAACAACAGAAACATGTTCTCACATACATGCTGGGAGGCCAGAAGTCTGGCAGCAAGGTGTCGGCAGGGACACGCGCCCTCCCAAGGCTCTGGGGGACAATCCTTCCCTGCCTCCCTCCTCCGGCTTCTGGTAGCCGCTGGCGTCCTTGGCTTGTGGCCGCACCACTGCAGCGGTTGCCTCGTGTTCATTCACATCACCTCTCACCTCCACGTCCGCCTCATGCCCCTCGGCCTGCGCTCATGAGGACACTTGTGATGGCATTCGGGGCCCGCCCAGGTAATACAGGGTGACCTCCTCACCTCAGGATCCCGAACTTACTCACGTCTGTCATGTCCTTTATCTAGATAAGGTCACATGCCCAGGCTCCAGGGATTAGGCTGTGGACATATCTTTTGGGGGGCCCATTTTTCAACCTACCACGCCATCCTCACACTCCTGGCTGAAATGTACAGCAGAGAAAGAGATCGAGTGAAATCTGACTTCGCCACCGAGCAATTCTACGGAGAGGGACGCATGAGCAGGGAGGAGTGCTAACGTTTCCATTCCTAGCGCCTCCTAAGGCACAAGGGGGTATCCGACCTTCGATCTTCATGTCAACGTGTGCTATTTCTTCCTCGACGGAAACAAAAACGAAGAATCCAGCACTGCTGAGTGGAACAGCACACAGGTAGAAGAGCCGGGACTGGCGTGTGTCCCTGGCGTGGCTTGGGACCATGGGACCCGCCGGCCCGGCCTCCCCCAAGCCCCCGCCTGCTTGTTTTGACTCCGTTGGGCCAAAGGGCCCCCAGCCCCACCAAAGCCGGAGTGGAACTGTCAGTGCCCCCATTTAAAACCCATTTGTTAAAGGCTCATAAATCACACCCTTAGAAAACTCACTCCGCGCTCTAACTTGGCAGAGGAAAACTCTGTTCCTCGACTTAAATAAATGTGAGTGTGGGGCAGGTTGCTTGTGTTTTCAGCAGGGGGTCACACGAAGATGGTTTTGCGCTGTATTCTTTCAGCGTTCATAAAACCAGGAATAACTGTAGGCATTTCTCCAAACATACAAGTCTCTATCGTCAGATTACACAAGTGGCCACGGAACACTAAGTGTGGTTTCAGGGAGCCAGAAAGGATTATAATCCCCAAGGGCTCCCCTGCTGCCCCTGCAAAGCAACTGGGTTCTAGTTCCCAGTTCTACAACTAGAACATCCTCCCTTTGGGTCAGGACCTGGTCAAAACCTTAATATTGCTGGAAGGAGTCACTTTTTTTTTTTTTTTTGAGACGGTGTCTTGCTTTGTCACCCTGGGTAGAGTACAGTAGCATCATCATAGCTCACTGCAACCTCTAACTCCTGGGCTCAAGTAATCTTCCTGCCTCAGGCTCCTGAGTAGCTGGGACTACAGGCATGCGCCACCGTGCCCGGCTAATTTTTTCTACTTTCAGTGGAGATGGTGTCTCGCTCTTGCTCAGGCTCGTCTCAAACTCCTGAGCTCTAGCGATCCTCCCACCTTGGCCTCCCAGAGTGCCAGGATTACAGGTGTGAGCCATGGCCAGCGAGTCACACTTTAAGCATAGTTTTATTTATACATTTATCCTAGCATTTTCTAATAGTGAGATGATTATGGTACACAATGCGGATAAAGATGAACAATCTAAGTCAAGGCTAAGGCTGAGTCCTGAGCTATGCCTTGGGAAGGCGGTCCCCAAACTTTTTGGTACAGGGATCCAGTTTAATGGAAGACAATTTTTCCATGAACGGGGGGCTGGGGGGGTTGATAGGGGGAGGGGGGCAGAGCTCAGGTGGTGATATGACTGATGGTGAGCGGCTATAAATACAGATGAAGCTTCACTGGCTCACCCGATGCTCACCTTCTACTGTGTGGCCCGGTTCCTAACAGGCCACAGACCAGTACCAGTCCATGGCCTGGGGATTGGGGACTGCAGGTCTATGGGGTTCTATTTTTTTTTTTTTTTTTAGACAGAGTCTCATTTTGTTGCCCAGGCTAGAGTGAGTGCTGTGGTGTCTGCCTAGCTCACAGCAACCTCAAACTCCTGGGCTCAAGCAATCCTACTGCCTCAGCCTCCCAAGTAGCTGGGACTACAGGCATGCGCCACCATGCCCAGCTAATTTTTTCTATATATATCAGTTGGCCAATTAATTTCTTTCTATTTATAGTAGAAACGGCGTCTCGCTCTTGCTCAGGCTGGTTTTGAACTCCTGACCTCTAGCAATCCACCACCTCGGTCTCCCAGAGTGCTAGGATTATAGGCGTGAGCCACCGCGCCCAGCCTATGGGGTTCTAATTTTACGGAAAAAAACTAAAATATATCAAGTGCCTACTCCATGTCCAGAGATGTGCTCTCCACACAGACCATCTCATTTAATCCTCGAATCACCTGTGAGGGAGGTGCCAGAGCTCCTCCACGCATGAGCAGGGTGGCAGCTAAAAGGCTGTGCAAAGTCCCTTTGTTCTCGTTCAAAGTGATGCCGAACAAGTTAAGTGTATATGTCCATGTAAAGTTAAATTTTACAAAAGAACTGTATGTGATAAATTCTATGTCCAGACCACGAAAAACCAGGAGCGTGGGGGACTGGCTTACTTCACAGCCACAAAGTCTCAGACCTGATGTGTTCCAGGAGGTGGTGGAAGTCAGCAGGGATGCCACAAAATAGACAGATGCAGCAGACAAAGGAACATTGAGCCCAAAGGAAAGCAGGCATGGTGCAGAGCAGGAAAGGAGGTGGATGGTAGCTTCTGTGACCAGAAGCTGAGCAGGAATCACCAGCGACTAGGGCAGGGATGCCTGGGAGCTGGCCAAGAGGCAGGGAGACGGGGCTGGAGTCACCGAGAATCTGTGTGGCAGGAACTGGCCTGAACCTGTGGCAACGGGGGGAGTTGGTTGTCCTGAGGCAGGTCCCATAGGGAGACCCGAATCTGAGACTCTTCACTCTATGAAAAAATCCTGGAGGAATTCTGAGAGCATCTTGCATGGAAGAGAAGCGGCTTCCCCAGCTATTGGCATAAGCAGAGGTAGATTCTCTTTGGAGGAAAGTTTCCCCCACGTTGGTTCTGCAGGAATCCCACAAATTACAACTATGCATGACTTCACAAGCGACAATCAACAAATATTTGGGAAGCCAAGCCACTAAATGAAAGCTAACAGAAACAAGAAACAACACTTTTAGATCTCCAAGGACTACAGATGGTTCTATCGTAGCCACAGCATGCAGAATAGTTGAGTATAAAATGCTTAAAGACAAAAGGATACACCTCTAAAGATGAATAAACAACAGGAAACCACCAGGTATGAATTGATAGAATCAGGGGAGAAAAATGAAACTTTAAAAATTATTAATGTAATTGTTGAATAAAAAATTCAGTGAATAAGTTAAACAGTAGATCACACTGTTAAAGAGAGAATTAATGAACTGGAAGATAAATTTGAAGAACTTATCCAGAATGCAGCAGGGAGATTGAGATGAAAAAGTATAAAAGATATGGAGACTACAAGGACAAGGTCCAGCACAGGGGTTGGCAAACTCTGGCCCATGAGCCAAATCCAACTGGTCATCTGTTTTTGTAAATAAAGTTTTCTTGG
This sequence comes from Mirza zaza, assembly GCA_008750895.1. Taxonomy (NCBI): domain Eukaryota; kingdom Metazoa; phylum Chordata; class Mammalia; order Primates; family Cheirogaleidae; genus Mirza; species Mirza zaza. Next base: position 44,434 of record VSMD01112432.1, read on the forward strand.
GACACAGCCGGACTCCTTTGTTTACATACTGCCTATGGCTTATCTCACACTATGACAGAGTTGAGTAGAGTTGAATAGTTGTGACAGACACTGTATGGCCTTCAAAGCCTAAAATATTTGCTCTCTGGCCTTTTACAGAAAAAAAAATTGCCCCTGCTCTAGTCTATATCTGACTGAGAACCCAGAGGGGAAAAATGGAGAGAAATTAAAAGAGGCAATATTTTAAAAGATAATGACTAAATTTTCCAGAACTAATTTAAAACATGAAGCCAGAGCGTACAACGTATTCTAAGCAGGCTAAATAAAAGAAAGCAATGCCTGCTGCAGTGAGTTAAATTGTGTCCCTCTCAAAAGATGTTGAAGTCCTAACCCCAGTACCTGTGAATATGATATTATTGGGAAATAGTGTCTTTGCAGATGTAATCAAGTTAAGGATCTTGAGATGAAATCATTCTGGATTTAAGGTGGGCCCTAAATTCGATGACTGGTGTCTTTATAAGAAAAAAGGAAAGAGAGAGAAAGACAGTGGGCATGGGGGGAGGGGGAGAGAGAGAGAGAGAGAGCAAGCAGTGATGGGAAGACACATGGAAGAAGGCCACGGGAAGACAGATGCTGCCCAAGCCAAGGAACACCTGGAGCCACCAGAAGCTGGAAGAGGCAGGAAAGATTCTCCCCTAGAGCCCCTAGTGGAGGGAGCACAGCTTTGCCAACAACTTGTGTTTAGACCTGTGGCCTCTAGAACTGTGAAAGAATAAATTTCTATGTTCTCAAGCCACCTAGTTTTGGGTAATTTATTGTGGAAACCCTGGGGAACAAACACAGATTTTGGTGTTGTAGAGGTAGAATAAAAATTATTCTGGCTGGGCGCATTGACTCACTCCTGTAATCCTAGCACTCTGGGAGGCCAAGGTGGGAGGATCGCTTGAAGACAGGAGTTTGAGAGTAGCCTGGGCAACAGTGAGACTCATCTCTACTGAAAATAGAACAAATTAGCTGGGGGTGATGGTGCATGCCTGTAGTCCCAGCTACTCAGGAGGCTGAGGCAGGAGGATCACTTGAGCCCAGGATTTGGAGGTTGCAGTGAGCTGTGATGATGCCACTGTACTCCAGCCCAGGAAACAGAGTGAGATTCTGTCTCAAAAAAAAAAAAAAAAAGATTCCAAGTTGTCATTCCCCATGCTAAGAGATTATTTCCCCTCCTCTTGAATCTGGGCTGGCTCATGACTGTTTTAACGAACAGAATATGCAAAAGTGATGCTATGCCAGTTCCAGGCCTAAGCCTTTGGAAGCCCTGGCAGAGTCTGCATTTCCACTTTTGGGAGCTTGGAGCTGCCACAACCCTGCTGAAGAGAACACATGGAGAAGCCACAGGAGACAGAGAGAGGGGGACTATGAGACTATATGGAGAAAGAGAAAAAGGCCCAGCATTCTGGGTGAGCCCAGCCCTCTAGATGTCCCTGCCACTCAACACTTTGGAGCTGGCTTCCAGCTTGACCTCACTCCTGCCCCATTCCAGGGCCTAGTTCTCAGGACTAGAATCCCTAATGCTTTCTGAATCCCAGAGCACTTGTTCAGAGGCAGCTCAGCCTCAACCAGCCCTGCCCCAGGGTTCCTGTAATGGAACCCTGGATGTCCTAGCCCAGTCGAGCCCCAGGCTCCAAACACTATCACCTGCAGCAGAAGAACCACCCAGCTGATCCCAGTCAACTCACAGAATCATGAGGCATTGACAAACTTGAGGAAGAAGAGACCCTTACAGTTACAGGTATTGCAGGTAAAACCAGATAGAAAGAAATGGCTGGTTCTTGCTTCCTGTTCTCAGCAGATGAGCTCATAGGAGTAGATTCTTTAGACAGGTATGAGTAGGAGCTTCACAGAGCACTGAGATAAAAGTTAGGTTTTAGAATCGTATGACTCTAATATTGTGAATGATACACAGGAGTGCTTTATTATTATTACTATTATTAATAATAATTAACACCTCTTTTTGCACCTAAGTAGATAAAACTGATCAAATAAAACAACACATAAAATTAATGGATATTGAATTAAAAAATCATAAAAACAAACCCGTGGTTAAATATGTGCCTTAGAACCAGAAACTTGACCACTAGGTGGAACTGTAGGAGCAAAGTGGTACCTCATCTATGGGTAACCAGGCACACCTCATCCCCTAGTCAAAAAGAAACAATGCACCGTACCTGAGACAAACAAAACAGGTCACCAAAATAAAGAAAACCCTGCAAAGCTCTCCTGCAAGTTACTACTTCCCTGACAAAACCTTTTCCCCAGACTTCTGCAGAGCTGCTGTTTGAAGATTTGCCAGGACCTTGTGGATGTGACATTCATGTGATAAATTTGCTATTTTTCTGTCTTGCACAGACTAACTATACTCTCGGTTGTCTTGATAATTTTGTGCATCTTTTTCCTTTAAATATCTCTTTTATTTTTATTTGATGGCCCATTCTTTCTAATCCCTGAACATCCTTGCAGATCTTTTCCAAGCAAACTTATTTTTTTCCCCTAAATGCTTTTGTCTCAAAGTGTTCCATCTCCAGAGGCCCTGAACTCAGGGAGAGCAGACACAGTGGAGGACAGGAATGGGACACTGCATAGAAAAGAGGAGAATTAAGGGAATGTCTACATGCGGAATAGCCACTTTCTTCCACTTAGCTCCCAGAACACTGAAAATGAGCTATCTTCCCTTGGGCAAGAAATTGGAGGATTTGTCCCTGGAGAAAATAACTGGCACCAGCAAAAAGGCTTATGGGTACTAACAGTTGATAGCATCTGGGCACAGTGGCTCACACCTGTAATCCCAGTGCTTTGCAAAGCGAGGCGAGAGGATTGCTTGAGGCCAGGAGTTCAAGACCGGTCTAGGCAACACAGCGAGACTCCATCTCTACAAAACCTAAGAAAAAACAAAAAAAACTTGCTGGGTTGAGTGGTGTATGCCTGTAGTTTGAGCTACTTGGGAGGCTGAGGCAGGAGGATCCCATAAGCCCAGGAGTTTGAGGCTACAGTGAGTTATGATCACACCACTGCACTCCAGCCTAGGTGACAGAGCAAGACCCTGTCTAAACAAACAAACAAGCAAAATAATAAAAATCATAGCCTCCCAATAACCCTACAGAGTGGCCTTCCACAGACCTTCCATTAAGGCTCCTGCTCTGACAGTTGTCTGTGGTCTTCTCTGTCATATTAGGCACCATCCCTGAATATCACATTATAAACATTTTTTTCTAGCATTCTAACATGAGAAGATCTGTAACATGAAAGGCAAAAAACAAACAGAACAAAAGATAAGTGTGAGCAGCAGAATTCAAAAATCATAAGCAAACCTCTCAAAGAGAATGCAATGTACCCACAGAATGGGAGTAGGCTGACAGAGAAAGGGTATGATCAGAGAGAGCAATAGGCTCATGGAAAGCAATGATGCATTAGCTAACATGAAAAATTCAACAACCCGATTGGAAAATGGTGTTGAAAACTTATCCCAGAAAGTGGAACAAAATGACAGAGATAAACTAGAGCAGGAAAATGTGAAAAGAAAAGCAGAAAGTCAGCACTGAAGCCAAGGCCCACCAATAAGAGGTCCAGAGAAGACAGATCATACATAGAGAACAAAATTATTACAGGAAGAAAATCTAAAACAACTTCCCTGAGAAGCAGATTTTCCAGATGACTAGGCCAGTACCCAGCGCAATGAATGGGGGCAAAGCCCCTCACCAAAGATTTAAAAAAAAAAAAAAAAATCTTAGAATCTTTCAGAGGAAAAAATACATTTTTAAGAATTAGAATATCAGGCCGGGCGCGGTGGCTCACGCCTGTAATCCTAGCACTCTGGGAGGCTGAGGCAGGCGGATTGCTCAAGGTCAAGAGTTCAAAACCAGCCTGAGCAAGACCCCGTCTCTACTATAAAAATAGAAAGAAATTAATTGGCCAACTAATATATATATATATATAAAAATTAGCCAGGCATGGTGGCACATGCCTATAGTCCCAGCTACTCGGGAGGCTGAGGCAGGAGGATCGCTTGAGCCCAGGAGTTTGAGGTTGCTGTGAGCTAGGCTGACGCCACGGCACTCACTCTAGCCTGGGCAATAAAGTGAGACTCTGTCTCAAAAAAAAAAAAAAAGTAATAGGGCAAAGGAAAATCACGTGCCACGTGACAGTACACGATGAGAAGAGCAGGGTACGGCGGCAGTGAGGCTACGTCACCTGGATCTAATCACGAGGAGCAGCAGACAGCGGGGCCCGGGCGGTGTTTCAGATTAAAGGGACCTAATGGGACATGACAACTAAATGCAATGCATGATCCTGGATCGGATCCTGGGTCAGGGGGGAAAAGTTATAAAGGATGTTACTGGGAAAAGTAATGAACCTGGCATATAAATTCTGGATTAAATAATAGCAGTGTTTCAACAGTAAATTTTCCAATTTTAATAACTGTACCGAGGTTATGTTGAGAATATTCCTGTTCTCAGAAAATACACGCTAAAGTATTTGAGGGTAATGGTTAAAGGGTATCTCCAACTGATTTTCAAATCAATGGGAGAGAGAGAGAAAATGAACAATCAAATGGGAGGAAATGTAAAGAATATGTGAATTTAGGTAAAGGTGTATATGAGAGTTCGTTGTATTATTTTTGCAACACTTCTGTAATTTGGGAATTATATCAAAAGTTACAAATAGGCTCATACATTTTATTAAAAGTTCATTTTTTTCAAAAGTTTGGATTTTATGGCTGAAAATATGGTTTTACTAAAGGAATGAATGAAATAAAATGCAATGTAACAGAGGTTAAAGAGTGCCTACCCAGAGGCAGACTGCAGGTTAATTAATTTCCCTATGCCTCACCTTCTTCATCTGTAAAATGGACTAGTAATAGTACCTACACCATAGATTTTGAGGACTGTATAAGGTAGCAGCATCCACACCACTTTTATTAAAAAGCGCACTTTGAGAAACATACCCTTATAGACATAACTCCTCCCTTGCTCTGGTATCTCAGATCTCAGCACGCAGAGGTAATATTGTGTGGTTTATTTGTGCAGTTTGTCCTTTTATATGCCTGTTACTCAGATTTTGTTAAGGATCCTATACAGGAAGAAGGTGTCAAGAGCCCCGTGGAGCTCTGCCATGTCCCACTATTTCCCAGGATCTATCTCACCTTTTCTTTCTTTACATTTCAGAAGGATCCTCGCTCCAAGTGGTCATGTAGAGAGAACAAAGGCAGGCTTATAGACACATCCCTCTCCCTAAACACAGTAAAAAGGAGGGGAAAAAAACCCTAAATGGCACATTCCCCAGTAACTGGGTTTCCAAAAGCAATGCACCTGAGATAGTTACTTGTGGTCTGGAGAGACGAGCCTAGAATAAAACAAATGCCATGTTAGACTTCTATTTCTGTCTATGAAGAAGTATCGGAGCAAACTTTGTACTAGGCACAACTATAAAAGTTGGATAAAATACAAAAGACAACTGTCTGAGTGCATCCAAGAGCAAACAGCGCAACCTGGATTTAAGCCTGGAGAGACCCTGGGGTGCTGAGGAAAACACTGGAGCGAGCCCCACTTAGCCTCCGACTTTCCCTTGGAGCATTTGCCAGTTCGAAGCACAAGCTATGGATGGTGAATAAAAACCAGTAGCCTGGAGCTTGCATCAGTCTCATTGGTAGACTCAGAAGGAAAAAAGCTTGAATTTAGGACTACCAAGGCAGCCAGGACTCGAGGGACAAAAATTCCGGGGGGCAGGGAGTGGGGGGCTGCAGAGATATGAGCTGCACGTTCCCTGTGGCTTTTGCTTGAGGTATTTCCTGCCCGGAGCTGAAAAACAAATAGCTGCTGTAAAGAAGTTACAAGTCAGTGCAGCGTTTTCAATGGCCTTATTGACTTGCATAGTGTCCTCCAAAATGCACGTCTTCCCAGAGCCTCAGGTAGTGACTTATTTGGACATGTAGTAAGTAATTATCTCGAGATGAAATCATACTAGTTTGAGGGTAGTCTCTGAATCCAGTGACTGATGTCCTTACAAGGAGAGGTGATGACACAGAGGCACACAGTGGGGAAGGCCACGTGACCACGGAGGCACCGAGGAGAGTGATGCCGCCACAAGCCAAGGAATTCCCGGGGCCACCAGGCTGGGAGAGGCAAGGAAGGATCCCCCCAGCACCTTCAGGGGAGCATGGCCCTGATGACACCTTGATTTCAGACTTCCAGCCTCCAGAAATGAGAGAGAATACGTGTCCTTTTTTAAACCACCCAGTTTGTGGTCATTTGTTTATGTCACCCCAGGAAACTGATATAAATCCCACGATGTTGAAGGTGTAAGAATCATAACTCAGGGCCTGGCAGAGAGGAGAAAGCCTGGTGCATGGCCCAGACTTGTGTACTCATTGAGAAATGGTGACCACAATCACACTAACGCACCTGTCATCGTAATGAGTTACCATTTGTGTGTATGTGTTTGTGTGTGTGTGGTGAGGACGCTTAAAATCTACTCTTTTCACATCTTTCAAGTAAACAATACAGTATTATTAACTATAATCACCATGCTGTGCCCAAAGTTTCTTAAAAATAGCTAAAGAAAAAAAACCATTACATTTCAAAAGAGCAAAAAGAAAACTGACAACTGACCTTGCAACAGGAACCACAGAAGCCAGAAGATACTGGAATACAAAGGAAGCTTCTTGGTGGGGAGGGGGTTGGGGGGTAGGAAGGCATATCTGCAGAAAAACCTGCTGCAAACATCACAGTTGATGGTGAATACTGAAACCTTTCCGCTTGGGACCAGGAATGAGGAAAGGATGTCTGCTCTTACCACTTCTATTCAAAATTGCAGTGGAAGTTCTAATCAGGACACTAGAACAATAAACACATAAAATAAGAGCTATAAAGGATTATAAGGATAAAATTAAACTGCAATTCTTTGCAGACAGCATGGCATGTTCTCCGGGCAACTTGGCAGAAGTGAGGCTCTCACCCGTCCCTGATGCAGGTGCCGAGTGTGTCCTAGCACAGGGTTCTAATCTTCTGGGGGAAGCCCGTACGCTGAGGGTTGAGACAGTAGACTCGTGCAAAGGAGAAGGGCCTGGCTTGATTTACCTGCCTCTGGCCAGGCACAGGGCATCAGGCTGGTGGTTGGCAGGAGGAGGAACCTGGCAGCTGGTGGGCTGCACGTGGGCTCACAGAGTTGCAAGGTGGGGTGCCTGGACACCTGTGAGGGTCTGTATCTGCCATGAAAGCATCCTCATGCTGAAGGAAAAGTGACATGAAATAGTAAAAAAAAAAAAACCACCAACCCCCCCCCCCCACCATGGCAAGTCAAGTGAGAGACCACAGAAGAAAGAAGGAAAGAAAACATTTTAATTTTTAAAATTTTAGCAACGTCAATGTCACTTTTCCCCTGCTTTTTGAATGCGGGCTTCACATTTTTATTTTGCACTGAGCTCCACAAATGATACAGATCACTCTGGTTGCCTTTGTGCCTCAAGGCATGGCTTGGACCAGGGAAGTCAGAGTTAAGGAGGAGGGGAGGACAGAAACACAGGTGACTCACAGCTGAGGCTGTCCTCCTGAGGAGGCCAGAGCATATGAGGCTGGAGAAGTCCACCCTGCAGCCATGTCACCTTTTGGCTGTGATGTACTCCTAAAAGCGTGCACCAGGATCAGATGGGAGAAGGCTGAACAACAGATGCACATCTATGCAATTCAAGGGGTTATCCTTGGAGAACTAAAAATTCTTATAAGATCCTAACTTACACTTTCTATTTTAAATACATTTCTTCATTTGGAAATAGTTTGGTATGTATTCCAAAAGATAAGGACTCTTTTCTTAAAATACTTTATATAACTGCAACATAATCCTTCATTGCACCTACAAAATTGACACTCATGCTTTGATAGCCAACAAATATCCAGTCAGTCTTCACATCTCCCTGATTTTCTTATACCTGTGCCTGAATTAAGATGCAAACGAGGTCCCCACTTTGCATATGGTTGATGGGTTTCTCGACTGTCTTTTCATCTTACAAGTTCCCTTCCTTCCCACTTCCCTCCCCCTTGCCATTTATTTGTCAGAAAAACTGAGCTTCTTTCCTATAGTTTCCCACATTCTAGATTTGGTGTTAGCACCCCCGATTCCCACATTTCTCCATCCCTGGATTTCCTGGAAAATGGTAGTTAGAATATCTAGTTAGGGACTGAATCAGATTCAGAGTTGATGTTTTCGGCAAGACTGTTTTATGAGGGGTATATACTCTGTCAGGAGGTACGTGAGATCTCTGAATCACTCTAGAGACATCTCCCTCTCACTCTCTCTTCACTCCTCTCCCTATTAGTAGCCATCTTTGATAAGCTGATCATGCTGAGGTCCATAATTTCACCAGAGGTTTACAAAATGCTTTATCCTAATTCTATCAGCCCTTCTTTTATACTTGTATTAGTCAGAATACCTGTATAGGACGAAATTTTCCCTTGTTAACTATTTGACCATAGATGTAATGCCAATGTTGTATTTCCAGCATTTCATACTTGTTCAACATGGACCTTCATTCCCTACTAGAATACAAAAAGGAAAGATGGGAAAAACATGGAAACCCCTGTGAATATACATTTCCTTAATTCCAGTCATTGATATTCCACTTACATATCTTTCAGCTCAGAATATCTAGGGCCATGCAAGGATTGTGTTTATTTTATGGGTACTGCTACAGCCTTTTAGCATTTGTGAGTCACAATCATGTTTAATGCATGAACTCTGGGGAAAGTTGATTGATAGGACAGATCACTAATATTTTTAAGAGTAGTTCAGAATTCTCAGACTAGGCTCAAAACAGGAGAAATTCTCTCCGAGTCAACGTGTAAGGAGAGAGTCTCTGCAGGCAAGGAAAGCTCTCTGAGTGCGTAACCGTTGGCTTTGGTTCATGCTCCACCTGACCCATTAAATTATACAAGGGCATCGGTCATTGAAAGCTAAAATTAACACTTCACAGGAATTGCCAGGGAGTTCTGATATCTCCAGTGGAAATTTTCCATGCTCTTGTGACAGACCAACATCCACCGACGGTGCCATGGGGGAGAAAAAAAGAATTGAATTTCTTGCCTTGGTTTTTCCAGCAAATTGCCACTTGGGCAGCCTGCCTGGCCTTTGATGATAACCCTACTCTGGTCACATTCAGTCAACAAATATCTATTGGTCATTACTGTGTGCCTGGTCCACTGCCAGGTGCTGAGAGTAAAGAAGTGCATAAGAGAGACAAAAGAATGAGCCTGGCCTCCAAGACCAGCCGTAGGACTCACTGGCCACATGGGTTGGGGCCAAGTCTTGAAAATCACATAAATTCTAGGCAGTGGAAAAGTTCCTAGTGAAAGCAGCACTCCACACCCAGTCAGTAAGAGCTAGATTAAATTCCCAGCTTTCTCCCTTTCTGTCTGCGTGGTATGAGCCTGTGGTCATTTAGAAATGGTCAGAAAGGAAGAAGTAGGTGGAATGGGAGAATGAAAGGAAGATCTCAGGAAACCACATGGCTATCATTTCTTCTTTTCATTAATCAGTGTGTAACTTTTGTATAAATATAATAACATACATAAATCTTAAGTGTACAGCGTGAGTTTTTCACATGAATCCCATGTAACCACCACTCAGATCAAGACATAGAACATTCCTGGCACTCCAGTAGATAGACATGTTAAGGTGAAAATACCAAAAGCCAAATCACACTTCTGTTAGATTACTACAATCAGTCCTGCCTAGCTTTAGAGCTGTCTCCTAAGCAGTGGAGATGGGCTTACAGTCTCTGGTTCCATCCTCCTGGTAACCAAGAGTACCACTTACAGACTCGTCCACTGGTTGTGGGGTTACAGATAGATCCTGAAGATCTTGCTTGGACTTTTATGTACCGAGCTAACTGCCCAGTGGTGCATGGGTGAAATCTACGATCTTGGCCTCTTCTTGATGTACTAGCTAACCAGGCCAGATTTTCTTTACATTAGAAAATTTATGTGTTGCTAGTTTTTCCAGATGAAAATAAAAAAAGAGAGAGAGAGAAAGAAAATGTATTAAATATTTATCATAAAATAGCTACATGGGCAATAAAAGTTTGGGGGATACAACTGCATCATTCATAATAGCCAGAAAGGTTAAGGCACCACCCAAATGTCTATTCACAGATGAATGGATAAACAAAATGTGGTCTATCCACCCAATAGAAGGTTAATCAGCCCAAAAAGGGAATGAAATTCTGATACATGCTACAACAGGGATGGACTTGAAAACATTATGCCGAGTGAAATCAGCCAGACACAACAGACCACATACTATATGATTCTATTTATATGAAAATCCAGAACAGGGAAATCTGTAGAGACAAAATAGATTAGTGATTGGTTTGGGCTGGTGATGAGAGTGAGGGATATGGGAGTTAATAGCTTTTTCAGGTGATGAAAATGTTCTACAATTGACTGTAGTGATGGTTTCACATATCTGTGAACATACTAAAAACCATTGAATTGTACACTTTAAATGGGTAAATTGTATGATATGTGATTGCTATAGTTTGAGTGTTTGTCTCCTCTGAAACTCAGTTGAAACTTAATCCCCAGTGGAACAGTATGAAGAGGTGGGACCTTTAAGAGGTGCTTGGGTCATTAAGGCTCTGCCACCATGGATTAATAGATTAATGGGTTATCGCAGGAGTGGGTTAGTTATCACAAGAATAGGGCTATTATAAAGGCCAGTTTGGCTCTCAGTGCTCCCCTCTCACCCTGGGATGCCCCATTCCATGTTATGATACAGCATGAGGCCCTCACCAGAAGCTGCCCAAGTGCAGCCACCTGCTCTTGGGCTTCCCAACCTCCAGAACTGTAAGAAACAAACCTCTGTTCTTTATAAGTTACCCAGTCTCAGGTATTCAGTTATAGCAACAGAAAATGGACTAAAACAGTGACTATATCTTGAGACAGCTGTATTTTTAAAAGAAAACAATAGGGACAATATAAAGTAAATTGAAAGATCATTCATAGTTTTACTACCTTTCAAAGATGTTCATCATCAACATTGTGAGAAATAACCATCTGGTACTTTTCTCTATGTAGTATGTTGTTGTTTTTCTTAATTACGATCATACAATATGCAGAGTTTTATAGGATTGGCATGATTTCCAATGTATATCACTCAGGATTTAGTTGCCAATACCAGAAATTACCTGAGCTGTTTGAAGCAGAAAAAGATTTAACAGAAGGACTTCAGTAGTTACAAAATTGCTGGAAGGACTGGGTAGTGAATTTAGACTGGTTCACCAGGAATGGATAACAGAACTGGCTGGCCAGAGCAGCTGCTAGCACTGCCACAGCCGACAATAACAGGATCAGGAAGCTGCCACTGTGCTAGTGAATGCAGCAATACCCTTGTTAGCTGTGATCCAGCGATCTGAAAAACACTACTAAAACTGTTGGTTTCAGAAAAATGTCACTGGCACCTCTACTAATGCTGACACACACACACACACACACACGCATCCAAAAAAGTGTGCACGGATTGTGTCTACCAGCAGAAACCACAGAGGCAGCAAAAGTGACTTCTACCTCACTTCTTGAATAAGTGCATCCAATTGGTCACACTTAATTCATGTCAGGAACCCTAGCTGCAAGGGAGTCTGGGAAATATGATTATATTAATATATAGAAAGGCATTTACCATACCATGTTGTTACAAACTTAAAATTTTAAAAAAAATAGCTGCATAATTTTTCATTGAAAAAAATATACATATCATTTAATTCATCACCCCACACACTCATTTAGGATAGTTTGTTTCCAGAGTTTTTTTTTTTTTTTTTTTTTTTTTTTTTTNCCCAGGCTAGAGTGAGTGCCGTGGCGTCAGCCTAGCTCACAGCAACCTCAAACTCCTGGGCTCAAGCAATCCTGCTGCCTCAGCCTCCCAAGTAGCTGGGACTACAGGCATGTGCCACCATGCCCGGCTCATTTTTTCTATATATATTAGGTGGCCAATTAATTTCTTTCTGTTTATAGTAGAGATGGGGTCTCGCTCTTGCTCAGGCTGGTCTCGAACTCCTGAGCTCAAACGATCCACCCGCCTCGGCCTCCCAGAGAGCTAGGATTACAGGCGTGAGCCACCGGGCCCGGCCGTTTCCAGAGTTTTAATGTTATGGATGCTAAGATTTCAAAGCTTAATATTATAAATAATATTGCCATGATAATGCCAATAATAACAACTACAATTCATAGAATACTTCCTTCTCCCAGGCAGTGTCCTAGGCCTTTTTATGTTCATTATATTTATCAATAATTTTTTTAGGTAAAACTCACAACTCCTTATGAGGTAACCATTACCCCATCGTACAGATAGCAAAGCAGAGGGTTAAAGAGAAGTCAAATCTAGATTTGAGACCAAAGCTTGAACCATTATGCAAATTCCCATGCAAAAAGACTTTTTTTGGTATTAGAAATTATTTCCATAGGAGAAATAACCAGAAATAGATTTACATACTGGTGTGAAAGCT